>VDFB02353493.1:45272743-45400243 GCA_007258455.2 Sequoia sempervirens
TACAATATTAAACGCGCTATGAAAATTATTGCATGCGCTACGATACACTTTAAGAGTGCTAAAACTCAATGTTTTTAAATTAAAACATTAAAAACGTGCGCAAAACAAAATTTTCGAAAGACAGGAATTTGCGAGACACATACCGGAGGTCCGTAGTGCGCTGGCCGCTGATGACGTCGGATACGCTCGAAACGGTGCAGGTGAACTGGAAGTGCCATGATTATCCACTCAGAGCTCAATATTTGCAAATTTTACTAGGTTAAAATTGAAAATGACATTTTTAACCTATATAATGGAAAAATTGGGGCATTTTATCATATTTTCACATACCAGGGGCAATTTCTTTATCAAATTTTCATTTCATATCTTATCAGGGCAATTTCTTCATATCATAAGTTTCGAACGACAAATCGATATCTTAAAAATCATCAAAATTCAAAAATTCAAATATCGATTCATCGTTCGCGGGGGCATACACATACATCTATTAAATGTTTCAAATCAATATTTGGGGCAAAATTTCAAAAATTCTTTGAAGCAATGCGTAAAACACATCACTTCAAAGAGGGGCAAAATGTATACACTTAAAAATGGTCATATCACATTGTCTGGTAATTAATTAAATATTTTTAATATTTAATTAAAATCTTTTGATTCTATCTACGTATAAATAAATTTAAATAATTTATTTATATTGTTCATGATTTCATTTCAATTAGATATTTAATCACCTTTTCATATTCATTTCTTAATTAATTAAATAAATGTTACAATTTATTTATATTAATTATCATATAATCTTAGTTTGAATATTTTATTCAAATAAAGATTAAAATATTATAATTCTTCTAAATATCATTTGTAATTAAATATTCCAAAATATTTGATTATTTCCTCTAATCTAATATTCATTTTTAAATCATTTCAAAATTCCTCCAATTCAATAATCTATTCATAATTAAATATTTCCAAAAATATTTAATTAAATTCTTCTAAATATTTCAAAAATCTTCTAAAGCCACATCATGATTAAATATTACAAAATATTTAATTAATTCTTCTATAGTTTTCAAAAATCAAAAATCAAAACAATAAATTAAATTAAATAAATTTTAATTTAATTAATTTGGGATTTATCTTCAACTCCCGGGAAACAAACTGCCAAAACAGAAAATTAAATTTCTCTTTCCTGTGCAGGTTTGTTCCCGTGGGTTGAAGACAAGCTTCCATTCTTCTCTCCAACCTCTCAACCTCCCCCATTTTCTTCTCCAACCTCTCAATCTCTCACCATTCAAACTTACCAGACAATTCATAGCCATAGATTCTTGCCAGCAAGGATGAAGCCTGCAAAAATCTATAAATACAGCTGCCGGGAGCTCCAAAAGATATAGAATTTAGAAGCAAGTAAATTATAGGCAAAATTGCATAGCATTAGCATTCATAGAGCATTCTCATAGCATAGAATCATAGCATAATAGCAGTAGAATCATGATACATCTCACTCACAGCCCCTGTGCATAATCACAGCCCCTGTCCATATCCGTATCAATAATTTCACTTTCATCAACATATAGAATAGTTTTCCTTTGCATACTCGTTCTGCAGCAGCCATTTGGAGAAGCTTACACAATCTGAGAGCCAAAAGCTTCAAAAGAATCTCTGTGGATAGAGAAAAATGGGACGGCACTGAAGAAG
Source organism: Sequoia sempervirens (assembly GCA_007258455.2). Lineage (NCBI taxonomy): Eukaryota > Viridiplantae > Streptophyta > Pinopsida > Cupressales > Cupressaceae > Sequoia > Sequoia sempervirens. The sequence goes on from VDFB02353493.1 coordinate 45,274,439, forward strand.
ATTTTGTTTTAATTTAGTTCAATTTCTTTAGTTTAAGGTTTCATTTAGTGTTTTATGTTTTGTTTTACATTTCAATTAAACATTATACATTAACCATGAGGTCAAAGGGGGTCAACATGTCTTGGAAAGGACCATTCCTAGACCTTAGTGGAAGATTTTGATCATGCTTTGGAATAAATTCTTGAGATATTTCCTCTAACTCATAAGGCAATGTAGAGATATTTTCAATACAATCATTGGTCAATGGATTATGCATTATGTCGATAGGATCAAATAATCCTAACACTCCTTGAAATAGATCACTAAAAAATTGTAGCTCTTGATGTATGGTGAGTTGATCATTGGGTAGGGTAGAAATATCTTCAAGGTGCTCATCGATGGAGAGATCTTGATAGTTGTTTTCAATAATTGTGGTGAAGGGATTGTGAATGTCTTCAACTATAGGTTCAAGTGATGTTGACATTTATTGAATTGGATCATTGTTGAGTATTGTTGGTGGATTTTGATCATGATTGGAAAGTGATTCTTGATGTATGTTAATTTGATCATGTGATGAGGTGGAAACATCTTCAAGGTTTTCATTGATGGATAGATCTTGGTCATTGTCCCCAATAGTTATCATTTTTCGTGTTTGTGCTTGTGTTTGTTTGGTAGCTTGAGAGGCTTGGGCAGCTTGAGAGGCTTGTTGCACTTGTTGAGCTCATGTTGCTTGTTGTGTGGCTAGATATTGTTGGATGGCCTTTTGGTAGGCTTGGTGAGCTTTTAGTGCAATGTCATATTGTCTTGCTACATTTGTTTTTGGTGGTAGTGGTGGTGGATTTGGAATCGTGTTGGATGTAGTGACAAGTCGTTGAGATACATTTGGAGTGATCATGAGGCTTTGTGATATGATGGGTGTGATAGGGGTGGTTGGAATGATTGAAGTGATAGGAATGGTGGAATGACTGAGGTGATAGGTCCTTGGGAGACCATATTTTGATTTGTCAGGATTGATCTTATCATTTGATTAGATACCATCTGTTGGTGCGACTATCGATGGTATATTCAAAGGATTTGATGTGATGGCTTGATTGGTGTTAGGTGGATTGATTTGGATGGAGTGATTGGTGCTAGGTAAAGGGGAAAGCCCTAAACCAAGGAATGATGTTGATATGGGTAATGGTGGTGGATATGTCTCTTGGAGCAATGACTCAACTATTTTGCTAAGTGTAGCAATTTGATCTCGCCAAATTTGATCTTGACTTCCTTGATATAGTTGATTTGGTTTTTGTTCAAGTAGATTTGGGATGCATACTTGTGGTTTTTGAATGGGATCATGGACAAATTGATTTTGGAAAATGTTCCAATTTGGGTTGATGTTCGGATTTGGCATGATAGGTTGAAATTGAACATTGTTGGTGTTGGGAATCACATTGCCTTCATTTAGGTAACTTTGATTTTGCATGTTGTTACCTTGTCTTGGATTTGTTAACATCTTGTTCGGACTCTGAAAAAAATTTGTATGATTTGCAAACATATTTATCCCAAATTTTTTCAGATTCATGTTTGGAAAACTTGTACTTGGTACATTCTTATTTGGCATGTAGGGATTTGGTGGGATGACGTTGTTCGTTTGAAGGCTCATGCATTGACTATTTGGTGGATAGATTTGTAGTTTTGGACATGGATTTAAATCTACCATCGAGAAAGGTGTTTCAACCTTTTGACTAGGCATACTCACATTTGTTGTACCATTAAGGTTTGTAGGGTATAATGATCTCATGTATGGATTGTATGAATGCGAGTGTTGATAATCAATCAGTGTTGTATGGCTTTGATAGTTTGGTTGACTTGGATTACTCATGATGTATGGACCAAGTTTATATTCCATGTTCCTCTTGTGTTTTGACCTTGTTGCAAAAGTGACCTCTAAGGTTCTTAGGACCAGTGACGAGATGAAGGGGAAATGATGAGTGTTGAATGTTTAGGGACTTTGGACCAATGCTAGACTTAGGGTTTGATTTTGATTGGTTTGATTGGATTTGGATAATGAACTTCTAAACCTTAAGATGTTAGATGTTATCTTAGGATGAAATTTTTCAAAGGGGTGCTAATTCAATTAAATGCATGAGATAGGATGCATTCCCATACACCTAACTAAATAAAGTGATTTTGATTTTGATGTTTTACCCAAGTCTAGAATGACATTTCCAAAGCTATAAAGTTGTTTGGTGGGATGGATTTTGAAGTGTTTGGGATGGGTGAAATGTTTTATTTTGATCCTAAAAGAAAACCTAGGAATGACTTGTTTACGAGACCAAGATAGTGAAGAGCATGCCTTTCTCTAAGAGTAATTCAAAATCAAAAGACCATTGCTTGCATGAAAACTATATGACCAAAAGATGCCAAGCACATATGTGGGGTCCAATTGATTTAATCTTTTCTTAATGGATTCTTTTTACCACAAACACACTCTTGATTAGATTTTGAATCTAGATTTCTAATGTCTCCACTTTCCCCTTATCCCGCAAAGTGTATTATGTGGAAACTGAGGAAATTCGAGGCAAGAGTTACCTATTATTAACCTTAGTAGGAGAAAATTGAGATGAAATCCAAATGCTTAGAAGCCTCTAAGGATACGAATCCCAAGGGAAAGTAATAACATGAATTTGTTCAAGGATATTTGCTTCTCCTAAAGGGTTTGCAATTTTGATGATTCGTTGAATGTTGGTTTTCCAATTTTTTCGATCAAAGCACTGTGTTTTCAAACCATAAGCAATATGATGTCCTAGCTCAATTGGTACGTTTTTCTTGGTGGGCTTGCCTCATGCCCTTCATAGAAGAAGAGATGATTTTACATGCAACCAAGGAAAAAATATAAAGGTATGTTAAGAATGAAGTCTTAACCTTTATACTTAACCAAGATCGAACATGGCAAGTAACTTCTTGGAATCTAAGTTCCAATGCACCACTTTGATAAACTTGTTGAATGGATTAATTGGTCACTACAAACAAGGGTTTTATTTCAAACTTTCTGTTCGTGGAGATTGAGCCATACAACGAGAGTCCCCTTTCAGATCCATCTTGTCAGAGCCAACCACGTGATATTGGCGTTTACTCCAATACCCACATTTATATCCCAGTTGGAAATACTCTTGGCTTTAGAGTGTTACCGGTTGAGTCGTTCCCTTGGGTGAGTACTTTTTTCCCAAGGAAGGCCCTCTAAGATAGACAAAATCGAATAAATTATTCATAGTTCGATCGATCCTTGTTTAGAAACAAAGGGAGAACACATGCAATAAGCTCACTCACACTCACACAAGATTTTATTCAATTTTAAGCCCAAATTGAAGTGTGGAGGTGATTGCTTTGTCTCAACCTAAGATCATGAAAAAGGCCTTTTGATTCTCAAGATCACAATAAAGTGCGAGAGAAGCGCATACGTCCTTTTTCAATGATGTTAGTTCAAGTAAGCTCTCACAAAACAATGTAGCACATGTTCATTTCAGATCCCACAAAGAAATAATGAGTTCATTTTAGAGCACCAAAAGACAAATGATAGACATTTTGTTCAATTTGTTAACCAAATAAACAAACTCTAGTAAGTTGTATTCACAATGTTCATTTTAGCCCTTTTGTAGCAAAAAATTGGAATGTTCTTTTTAGAGCCCAAGAGAAATTTAGTAGGTCCTAAAAGCTTGAAGGGGTAAAATCCTTAGAAGTGGGATTATAATTGCTCCCCAAAGTGTTCAAAAACACTTGATACAATGATGTGATAATGATTTTTTCTTTGATTTTCATGCTCCATGATCCTTTAAAACCTACAATACAAGATCCAAATGTTAGATCACATCAAGGAACAAAAATATATGAAGGTTAGATAGATGATTAAGCATAAAAACCCTAAAATTTAGACCAAGTTTCATTGTGATTTGACATTAAGTGAAAATTTGAAAATTTAAACTCTATAAAAATTGATAATAACCTACACCATTGGATAGCTTATGAAATTATACCCCATTTAAAAAAAAAAAACTTTGAAAAAAACCAAAAAATGACCAAGATATGGCCATTTTAAGTTTGCATGAAAAAGCAAGAAATCAAAGGCGGTGCAGTTTGCAGCGGCACTATTTGGGTTCAAATAGCGATGCTGGAGTTCAAACAGTGCCGCTTTTGGCTCTAGTGTCATTTTTTGAGCTCTAGCGTCACTATTTGAACTCAAACAATGCCGCTTTTGACAAAGAACACAATGAAAATGATAAAACAAAGATTAAATCCTAATTAGATGTGAAAACTCATAATCCCATGGGGGAATTGGTGTCAATTTGATATGAAAATTGGCCCTTTCCCAATTCCTATGATGCAAGCTTCATATGTTGATGAAGATTTGATCCACATTGTTTATGTTGAAGAGTGCTCCAACCTACAATCTGCAAAAACTAGTTATGACTTAATGGTAATGGATGAAATTCAAGATATATTTGAGCATGGTAACTTTGCCTAGATTGTGGATGATGAAATGAGAATATGAGCTCTTTATTTATAGAATTCCAAGATGGATGAATGTCCAATTTGAGTAGTGTGGGACTAACATTCATCCAATGGCATGATGCCACTTGAAATGAGGATATGAGGATATTTGAGCATGGTAACTTTGCCTAGATTGTGGATGATGAAATGAGGATATGAGCTCTTTATTTATAGAATTCCAAAATGGATGAATGTCCCAATTTGAGTAGTGTGGGACTAACATTCATCCAATGGCATGATGCCACTTGTCAAGCTATGAATGGATGAAGGATGTGCAAGATTTGGGGTTTGTGCCAATAAATGCATAATTTTGAATTTCAAATTTGTTGAAATGACATGTTTAAGGGGGATGAAAGATGAGTTAAATGCCAAGTGGGAGACATGTAAGAGACAACGTAAGAGCTTTAAATGCTTTGTTGGATGGACAAGTCTATTTGGGGGGAGATTTCATACTTGGAGAAATATTCCCTTTTTGATGTCATTTTGAAAGTAAATAGAGAATTATTAAATCAAATAAATGATTTAATTGTGCAAGTTGTAAAATCTAGAGGATTGGAGTGATTAGGATTAACATTAATCATGATTTGATTAATTTAAATGATGTTAGTCGATTTGACCATTTTGACTTAGATTTTAGGATTTAAATAGCTCAAAATGAGAAGAGAATGATTTAGACTTAGTTAAATAAATATTTTTTATTTATTTAACCAATGGGTGTGATGTTAGATTAAATTAGATAAATGTTTAATTTATTTAATTTAATTAGATGAACTTTAGAAATTTAATCAAATAATATGGATTATTTAATTAAATAAAGACAGGAAGATGAAATGACCTAGCTAATTACACAGAGACGATGATTTAATTAAATTGAGGGATTTATTTAATTAACAGGGGAATTATGATGAATTTAATCAAATAAGGCTATTCAATTAACTAGTTAGATAGAGGGATAATTCAAAATGAAGTGATGTTAGTAGATCAGGATCGAGTGTGTGATATCAATCTGTATATTTTTTATGTCTACAATGACAAATCTGGATTTCTTTTTTACAAAGGTTCATTTTAGGTTTGAGGGTAAGTCGGTAGGTATGACTCCTATACGAAGGTATGTGTAAATCTTGTGATACCAAGGATCATTGGGACCAATGATTTCACACACATATTCTGATTCTGGTACCTCGAATGTAGGCATGCGAAGCTACTCAATCAGGAATTCATATTTTGGAACATTGTGGGGGATGTCAAGAAAGGATCAAATTGTTGCCATGGCATTTGCTGCTTTGTTGTTGGTTCTAGGAATATGCTCAAATGTTATTTCAATGAAGGATTATTTGAGAGTTTCCACCAATTTCTTGTATGGAGTGAGCTTGTCGTCTTTGGTCTGGTATTCATCATTCACTTAATTTATTATCAATTGAGAGTCTCTGTATACTTTGAGAGCTATGGTGTTCCACTACACTACTATTTTGAGACCTATGGTTAAAGCCTCATATTCTATAATGTTATTGGTGCAAGGAAATGCTAGTTTGTATGACCTTGGTATGCAATCCCCTTGTGGGGTGATGAAGAAGACATTGGCTCCTGATCCATGTTGTGTGTATGAGCCATCAAAGTACAGTTTCTAGTGGTCAACTACATTGAGATTGAAAATAGATTCATCTGGAAACTCTGAGACAAGAGGGTTCTCTAAATAAATTGGTGCTTCTGCAAGTTTATCTGTGATGACTTGGCCTTTGATTGCTTTCCACTCCACATATTTGATGTCATATTCTGATAGTATCATCACCCATTTGGCCATTCTTCCTATGAGCATTGCCTTTGATAATAAGTACTTGAGAGGATCGATTTTGGCGATGAGTTTTATTTTGTGTGCCAACATGTAATGTTTGAATTTTTGTGATGCAAACACTACTGGGAGGCATGCTTTCTTGATGAATGAATAGTTTAGCTCATGCCCAACCATTGTTCTGCTGATGTAATAGATAGCCCTTTCCGTTCTATTTTCATCATGCTGAGCTAAGAGAGCTCCAAGGGCTGCTGCTATTGCTGACACGTATAGAATCAATGTCCTTCTTGGGATTGGTGGCATTAAGACTGGTGGTGTCAGTAGATATTCTTTGATTTTGTTGAATGCCTCTTCACACTTGTTATCCCATTTTTTCGCTACTCCCTTGTAGAGTAGGTGAGAATATGGGTTCTATTTCTCTGACAATTGTGCTATGAATCTTTGAATGGATTAGAGCCTACCTTGGAAACCTCTCAATTGCTTTAATGTTTTCAGTGCCTCCATCTTGAGGATTGATTTTACCTTTGCTGGATCTACCTCGATACCCCTCATTGACACTATATATCCTATCAATTTTCTTGATTGTACGTTGAAGACGCTCTTCTTTGGGTTTAATCTGACCTTGTATTCTTCCATCTTGTCAAAGATAGCACTTAGGTTTGCTATGTGATATTTTCTCTTTCTAGATTTAGCTAGAATATCATCAACATAATCTTCAACTATCTTATGGATCATGTTGTGGAATATCAATGACATGGCCCTTTGATATGTTGCTCCTGCATTCTTTAAGCCGAATGGCATCATGTTCCAATAGTATGTCCCCCATGGACAAGTGAAAGTTGTTTTATGTTGGTCCTCTTTAGCTATCATGATCTGATTGTTCCCTAAGAATCCATCCATTAGTGACAACATTTCATGTCCAGCTGTCATGTCCACTATCATATTGATGTTGGGAAGTGGGAAGTCATATTTTGGACATGCCTTATTCAAATCTTTGAAGTCTGTGCAGATTATGATGTTCCCATCGGGTTTTGAAATAGGTACCAAGTTTGACACCCATTTTGCATAATCTATCAGCCAGATGAATCTTGTATCTAATAGCTTTTTTAGCTCCATTTTGACTAATAGGGTGATCTGAGGATGCATTTTTTGAAGTTTTTTTTTAATAGGCTTTGCTTCTGGATACACTACTAAATGGTGAACCACCATTTCTGGATCAATTCCTGGCATGTTAGCATAACTCCATGCAAATTTTATCTTTCTTTCTCTTAGGAAGGCTTCTAGGAGCTCTTTCTCTTCTGATAGTAGTGATTATGCATAGAATGTGATGTGCAGGGTTGCCTCTGTTCCTAGGTTGATCGAATTGCATTTTTCTATCAAGATTGCTGATTTTTCTTGATGAAGGGCTCTTAAAGGAAGATTGAATCCCCCATCCTCGGGAACCTCAGAGAGGTTTTCACCATTGGATACATCCTTTCTTTATACTTTTTTCTAGTCAGAGAGTGCCACAATGTGGTTTTCACTCAAGGACTTAGATATTATTTTTAATTTTTCACTTTTGCAACTGAGGGATTCAATTGTTTCCCCATAATAGGCACATGTATCTAGCTCCATTATGAACCTTGCCTTGTGATCCCCACCTAGAATATTATCTCATAGTCCCATGAATTCTGAGAGTGCCTCATCATTTTCGAATGTATCAAGAACTAGTGGTCCTCGTTGGTCATAGTCAATGAGTTAGGGATATACTAGGCAGATCTCATGATTTTGGTGGTCTGTTTCAAAAGATAGGGTGCTAATCATGCAGAGAGTGGTGTCCTTGAATAGCCTAGGTAAGTTGGTCGTGGTATCCTCTTCATCACTACTACTACAGATGTCAATTATATCAAATGTAAAGTTATCTATGACATGACTTGTAGATACTGGTAAGTGTAGTTCTACTAGGGCTGGCTAAGGAGGATTATTAACTATTCTAACTAGAGGATTTTGGCCTCATATAACTTCTCGACCAAGATCTCCCCAACTTGTGAAGTTGGGATAGTCTTCAGGAGACATTTGGGATGTGGAGGCTTCATTTATTTGTGGATGTCCCCATAATCTAGGAGATTGTGGTAACTCTCCTACCACAAAAGCATTATTAGGGAGCTTATAGTTTCAACAACCGTTATCTTGGATGATGACCTTAATGTCAGAGATGGTGGGAATGGTGGGAGTGGCAAGTGTCTCTATCATAGAAGTGGATGCGAGAGTGGCAGGATCGATTTATAGTGTGGATGGGCCCTCATCATTCTTTGGCACTTGGGGGATTTTATAGTACTTTCCTTCAAGATTTTTATAGTAGGAGAAGGGTTTGGGATCTCCATGGATAGTAATTCCATGTCCCTCATGTGTGAATTTCACACATTGATGGAAAGTCGACGCTACTTCCTTCATTACATGAATCCATGGGCATCCTAGGAGGATGTTATACGACAAGTCAAGGTCCAAGACCCGACAAGTGGTTTCCATGATGGCAGGCCCTACTTGAATAGGGAGTTTGATTGTGCCCTGAGACATCTTTCTTGATGATCATATGCTCTTATCGTGATAACCTTTCCTTTGTCAATAGAATCCTCTGATATTTTCAATTGTTTTATGTGGTTGAGAGAACATATATTCAAGCCCGCACCTCCATCCACCAAAACCCTTTGAATTTTCTCTTGTGTAGGATGGCTTCCAAGTGGAGTGCTCGATTGTGAGATGGTTGAGTGGGGAAATCCTAGTCAGAGAATGTGAGGAGATTTGGCGTAATGATATTTCTAACCATAGCTTGGAATTTCTCTGCATCAAGGTCTATGGGAATAGTGGATGAGGCCAAAGCTTCTTCAAGGATTTTCCTATGGGAAGATGAATTTTTAGCAACTCCATGATGGAGATTTGCACTAGCATTATTTTGAGTTGGTCTAGGACATTCTAGCCATTCAGAACAAATCTAGATGTAGGGAATTTGTTTAGTTGGGATGATCCTGTGATGGTTACTTTGTTGTCTCTTGTGGTGACTCCACAATCGGCATGGGTGCCTTTGATGGTGATGACCATGCAGTTTTCATCTAAGGAGGTGACGACTGTTTCATACTCATGATTTACATTTGAGTGGGTGCATTTCCCTTTATCATTGTTATTCCCTTTGTTGCCATGATTAGGCATCAGATTCATGTATATCTTAATATCTTGGTTTCCTGTAGGTTGTTCTATGTTTATAATTCTTTTATCGATGAGATCTTGGATTATGTTTTTTAATCTCATGCAACTATTCGTGGTATGTCCTTTGATTTTATGGAATTCACAGAGTTGATTCTCATTATACTAAGGAGCTTTCACATCCGGTTCTTGGTAATTCTCAAAGGTAGGAGCCTTGATGAGTTTTTTGTCTATTAGCTTCTTCATTATGTCTTCAAGTGGTTCCCCCAAAGTGGTGTACTTTCACTTGGGATAACTCATGTTGCATTGGGATGGTCCCCTTTGATCATTGAGATTGTTGATTGTTGGATTGTTGTTTGGTTGTTGTATTGCATGATGATTGTTTCGGTGTTGGATTTGGATTTGTGGTGCAGGTGTATTTTATTGAGGGGCACTAATGACCACCTTGGCATCGACGACACCATCATTAGTAATTTTTTTGTTCCTTTCCCACGTGTGAGGTTTATCATTGTAATTGGATGGTGGGTAGTTGTTTTGTTGTTTAGGGTGTGAAGTTGATCCAGCGGGTTGAGTCATAAGGGCTCATTCGATGTTGAGCGCCTTGGGGATCAACTAGTCATATGTGGTGATTCCTTGAACCTTGAGATGAAATTCCAAGAGGCAATCAAGGTTGGATATGATGGTGCAAACTTTTTGTTCTTCAGGCATGGTCGACTTGCTCTGATTGGCCTTGGATCGCCATCGTTGTAGGAATGAAGTGAATGATTCACCCTTACCTTGTTTCAAAGCTAAGAGTTCTAGACTAACATCCATTGCAATGTGGCATGCATAATTTTTTATGAATGCATCTATAATTTCTTGGAATGTTCTAATGCCTGAAGGTAGGTGAGAGAACCATTCCATAGCATGGCCAGCCAAACTCCTAGGAAATAGCTGCATCAGATAAGTATCGTCATATGTGACTTCCATGCAATGAACCTGGAATTCCCTGATGTGATCTTTAGGGTTTCCCATTCCTCAATATTTGTCAAACTTGGGGATCTCAAATCCCTTGGGGAATGGTTTCATCACTAGGCTCCTATCAAATGGATAGGGACACAAGTTGCTTGGTGTTTTTGTTGTTCACCCTGATTGAAGATTGAGCACTTGTTGTGAGAGCAACCTGATTTGTGTTGTTACATCATTTTGTAGATCAGGGGGTGGAATGAAGGTCTTTTGGGGTGTTTTGATTGTTGGTTGGGTGGGTGGGTTGTTTGATGTGTTGTTCAATGGTATGTGTATGTTTTTTCTGAGCTAGGTAGGCTTCCAACTACTTTTGTATGAACAACGCTTATTGTTGATCTTGTTGTTATTGTGCAAATATTTGTGCTTGTTGTTGTGCTTGCTATTGTGCTTTTTGTTGTTCCAACAACACTTGTTGTTGTGCTTGTTGTTGTTCCAAAAATTCTTATTGTTGGGCCACCAATTGGGCTACTTCTTGCTGCTCTTGATATTGCTTTATTGCTTGCTGATATGCTTGCATTTGTGCTGCTTATTTTTGTGCAAGAAGTTGTGCATGTGCTTGTGCATGTTGTGCTTGATATTGGGTGTTTGCCTAAGCTTGAGCTTGTGCTTGCATTGCTTGTGCTTGGGCTTGTGCTTGCACTACTTGTTGTTGTAATAGAATTTGTGCTTGAGTAGCCTTTTATGCTTGCAATGCAGCCTCGACTGCTTGAGCGGCTTGCACAGCTTGAGCAGCTTGTTGTTGTTGTTGCAATAAAGCTTGGGCTTGTGCGGCCTATTGCACTTGTAATGTGGCTTGTGTTGCTTTGGCAGCTTGAGCGGCTAGTTGTGTGGCTTTTTTTTTTTTGCACTTGTTGGAATCCCCTTTGAAAAGTAGCTTGTAATGTTATGTTTTTTTGGCTTGATATGCTGGAAGTTGGTGGTGGTGGAGGTGGTGGTGGATTCAGAATGGTGTTTGTGAAGGTGGTGAGCGGTGATGTCATGTTGGTGATTTTTCCTTGAGAAACCATGGTTTGAGATGTTAGGGGGTGGTTTATGATGTTGCGATCACTTGTGTCATTGTCAACTATTGTTGTGATATCGATGACAAGTTTTGAATGTTTGGCATAATGCTTTGATTGATATTTTGGATGTTGGTTTGATTGATAGTTGGTAGAGGGGGAAGCCCTAAGCCAAGGAGTGATGTGGATGATGATGGAAATGGTGGAAGAGGTGGAAATGTGAGGGGTGTGAGTTCTTGAGAAGATGTTGCAGTGTTGAAGATTCCCCTTAGTCCGAACATGTCTCCTTCCTCTTGCGAATTTGTGAGAGAAGTTTGAGGTGTTGCGTAGAAAAATAATGATGATGGATCATGATGGAAAGTGAGGAAAATTCTTATGTAATGGGTTTTTGGGTATGTTTTGTTCCAAGATGGTATTTTCATCCAAGTTTTGATTATTAACAAGGGCGTGTGTTTGAATAGCATTGAGAAATGCATTTCCTTTATTAACATTGGGTTGGGTTGGAGCAAAAGATGTCATGATTTGTGGAAAGTTTTGGGTGATGCTTTAGGATGGGGGTGTAGATGAGATGGGGATGGTGGATGAGATTGGTGGTAAAGATGTCTCCACTATGGTACTCTTGTCGAAATCCAAAGGTAATTTGGCCCCTTGTTTTTCTAGCTCAAGCATGTATAGCGAAGGGTTAAGCCTCATCATGATGTTGATGATTTTATGGTTTTCCAGATTTTGGAGCATTTCAGTTATTTCATCATGTGACATCCAAAAGGTAAGGCCTTCTCCTTGGGCTTCCTCTTGTGGGTTTTGGGATGATGAGATAGCCAAAGGATTTCTTGATTCGACAAGATTCATTTCAACGTTTGTTTGGCTTAGATCACTTGAAGTGGGTGTTTCTTTTTCTGCTTCCATGTTCTTCTTGTATTGAGATCTAGTTTGAACCATAAAGCAAGGATCAATTTTCAAGAATAGGGGAGATGAATCTCTTGATTTTTTGGATTGATCTTTACTTTATGCACAAAATAGAAAATTTTTAGAATATCTTGAGGATCGAAAGGGGTGATATGATGATGATGCAAGAGATGGATGATGTGGATGTTATGATCTTTTGATAAATCTTGATGGGAATGCTAGAATTTTGGGACTTTCAGATATGTTTCGGATGTTGATTTTGATTTTCCTTTTGGGATTGTCCTTGATTTTGATTGCTTTGATTTTGAACAAAAATACCCTAAGATGTTGGATGATTATCTAAAGGGTATATTTTCTCAAAGGATGATAATTTGAATATGTGTAGGGAGAAGGATGCATCTACCCACACCTATTCAAACAAGATGATAGTTTAACTAAGAATATGAAGAAGGATGCATCTACATATACCAAGCTAAACAAGATGATTTTGATAACTTTGACTAAGCATATGCAAAAGGACGCATCTACACATACCTAGCCAAAGATGATTTTGATAAAGTTTTCAAGGATTTAGTCTCAAGGATTTGATGATTTTTTTTATTTTTTTGCCAAAAAAGCCTAGCATTAATGACGATTTCAAGATTTCTCAAAAGGTGATGGTGAGATGATTTTTGTTTTGATGTTTGAAGGATGGGTGAAAAATATTTTGATTTCTTTTGATCCTAATATGAACCTAAAAAAGACACTTTGTTTGCCTAGACCTAGGTATTGAAGAGCATACAATGCTTCTATGGACCTTTGTAACCAAGAAGTGATTTCATTTGAACATACATTTTCAGATTTTGAACCAATGACTTTTGATTTGGGATTTGGAATTTTTGAGAATCATGAGGCTTCAACACACATAAAAGTTCCTTCTACTTAGCTTTGCTTAATGGCTTTATTTTACCACAAACACTTTCTTTGATTAAGTTTTCCAAACTAGATGTCCAATGTCTTGACTTCTTCACACCCCACAAAGTATGTTATGTGGAAATTTGATGAACTCAAGGCAAGGGTTTGCCTATTGTTTACTTTAGTAGACAATTTGAGATGTAATCCAATGTTTAGAAACCTCTAAGGATGTAAATCCCAAGGGAAAGCAATAACATATGGATTGAGTCAATTGTATTTGTCTCCTAAAGGGTTTGAAATTTTGATGAGGATGTCAAGTGTTTGTTTTCAAGATATTTTTGCATAAGCAAATCATTTTGTAACCCAAGAATAAGTACAACCCAGGGCTATGGATGTGAAAGACAATATTTGTTGGATTCCCACTTGGACAAGTCCAGCTACGCTTATCTTTAGTGAATGGTTAGATGTTTGACCCCACTGGCTCCCTTCCATGGCTCATTAATGTCAATCGGGGCAGCCAAGCATAAACACCCATGAAACTCCCATGGCATGCTTTCCATTTCTACTAAAAGACCATAAAAGTGTGAGGTGGCTTCAAAATGACCGTTCTTGCACCAACAAATAGATTAAGGATTTTGGAAAATTCTAGAACATGGGTTTTAATAAGGACTTTTCATTCATGGAGATTGACCCATACGGCGACAATCCCCTTTCGGATCCATCTCATCAGAATCAACCGCGTGATATTGGTGTTTACTCCAATACCCACATTTATATCCTAGTTGGAAATACTCTTGGCTTTAGAGTGTTACTGGTTGAGTCATTCCCTTGGGTGAATACTTTTTCCCCAAGGCATGCCCTCTAGGATAAACAAAAGCGAGTAAAGACAATATATGTAACTCAATCAATCTTTTTTGGTAACAAAGAGAGAGAATGTATGCAATAATGCCCCACTCACACTCGCACAAGATTTTGTTCAATTCTTAAACACAAAATGAAGTGTGGAGGTGATTGCTTTATCTCAACCTAAAATCACAGAAAAGGCCTTTTGATTCTCAAGATCACTATAAAGCATGAGAGAAGTGCATACATCCTTTTTCAATGAGGTTAGTTCAAGTAAGCCTTCACAAAACAAGATAGCACATGTTCATTTTAGATCCCACAAAGCAATAATGAATTCTTTTAAAAAACACCAAAGGAAAAATGAAGGTTGTTTTGTTCAATTTTTTAACCAAAAAAAAAACAAACTCTAGTAAGTTGTAGTCCTAATGTTCATTTTATCCCTTGCAAGAAACATTTGAAAAGATTCTTTTTAAAGCCAAAACAAAACTAGTGTCCTAAGAAAGAAGTGATAAAAATTTCTTAAAAGTGTTAAGCAAACACTAAAGTGTTTAAAAACACTTTGATCTTGTGAAATATCCCCCTCATACTTCTCCTTCTTTCATTTTCAATTCCAACCTACAAGAGAGAAAACCAGTCAGATTCTGCAAAATACGAAGATTAAAAAGCAAAAAATAGAAGATAAATTAATTATTAATCAAAAGGAACATGCTAAAATTTAATTTCAATGTTTTACTCCCTTCCAGTGGCGCAACTCGTGACTGCATCAGAGTTTGATTTCTCAACGGTGCTCTTACAGCGCCGCTTACTAGTTAGCGTCGCTCTATGTTAAGGACAATGTGCTCAACTATGTCACACTTTTTCCCAGCGTCGTGGTTTGATTTCTTTGAAAAGTCCAGTGGGTCAAATCGGTCAAGCGGAAAAGTTTGGATTTCAAATTTTTGGGCGGGAAGACTCTAGCATCATAGTTTGAGTTTTCAGCGGTGCTATATGGTGACGCTAAAGAGTCAGCAGTGCTAAAACAATGACGTTGAGCTCTCAACGTGGGAATTTTTCTGTGTATAAACAAAAACACAAAATTTTGTGAGAAAAGTGATAAAGAATGAGATGCTGCCCTCCTTCTAGTGCCAAATGTGTGAGCCCCAATCCAAATACCTGCAAAATAATGTGAACAAACACATTAAGTTAGAGATTGCAAGCAAAAACAAGGATTCCCCATGAAATCCATTTACAAAACTCAAATTAGGAAAATAAACAATGAAGAACACAATGAAAACAACAAAATAGATTGAATCCTAATTTATATATGCAAACTCATGATCCCATGGGGGAATTGGTGCCAATTTTATGTGAAAATTAACCCTTTCCCAATTCGTATGATGCAAGATTGATATGTGTTGATGATGATTGATGAATGATCCACTTTGTTGATGAAGATTGAGTGCTCCAAGATAAAAACCTACATAACCTAGCTATGATTCAATGATATTTGATGGAAATAGCTAAATATTTCAGCATAATAACTTTGCATAATTTGTGGATGATCAAATGAGGATATGAGCTCTTTATTTATAGAATGCCAAGATGGATGAATGTCCAAATTTGAGCAATGTGGGACTAACATTCATCCAATGGAAAGATGCCACTTGTCAATCTATGAGTGGATGGAGGATGTGCAAGTTTTGAGGGTTGTGCTAATAAATGCATATTTTTGAATTTCAAATTTGTTGAAATGACTTGCAAGAGGGAAGGGAAAATGCAATAAATGCCACTTGGCTCAAGGCAATGGACATGTAAGATGGAGTTATTGCCTTGTTGGATGTACATGTTCACTTGGAATTTTTGAATTCAAACTTGGAGAATATTCCAAAAGATGCCTTGTGAGGAAAATAGAGATTTAATAAATGAATTAAATCTATTTTCATGTGCAACTTGCAAATCTAGAGGATGGGACATGACAAGAGATTAAATTAATCAAGGGTTAATTAATTTAATGAGAGATTAGATTATGTGACCTATTTAACTCAAATTTGTGGATTTATTTAAATCAAATAAGAGAGGAATATGATAAGAGAATAATTAAATAAGGATTTTGATTTATTTAATTAAAAGAGATGGTGTTAGATTAAATCAAATAAGGTTTTAATTTATTTAATTTAATAAATAGATTTAGAGATTTAATTAAACAAAATTAACTATTTAATTAAATAGGGATAATTAGATCAAATTGATTGATTTAATTAACAAAAGAGAGAGACTTAATTAAATAACTGATTTATTTAATTGAGGAATATTGATGAATTTAATTAGATAAGGAGATTTGATTAAATGGTCAAACAGAGGGATGATTCAGGGTGAAACAATGTTAGTAGTTGGGATCAAGTGCACAATGTCAATCGGTATATTTTATGTGTCTACAAATAGTGTAGACTTGTTTCTTATCTTTAGTTCCATGGTCAAAATATTGTTCATTTCTTATAGTGGTTTCTATTTGTTTTGTTTAACAATGATGTAGTGTAGTAGATTACTCTAGTGACAAATCATATAGTTATTACTTATATAAGGTATGGCTTGCTTAAATACCTATAATTATATAATTTCATCTTAATTATGTTATAAAAGGTCTCTAGGATCACTCTTCATGACCATGCAAAGCCAAAAGCATAGAGAATTTTCTTGCTTCTATCAATTTTCCTCTAATTTCCAACAATCTCAACATTATTTTTACCTCATTAGTCTAGATTGGCATAAGTTCTTTGATCTATATTTTGGGTTTCATCTCTAGGATTCAAAAAATAATGTTTTTTAATGTTAATAAGGAGCACAAAATCAAGTGCATTAATTTAATGTTATTAATTAAAAAAATTTCCAAGAAAAAGGTCTTGTCCTTCAATTTTTAAATTATGGGACAAAAAATCACCTCTTGATTACTTATAAAGTTGAAAATAATACAAGTTAATTATCTAACATGTTTCCTTCCTTTTCCATGTAGATGACTATTTAAGCTTGAAAATTAGTAATGAAAAGGAAATGATAGGTCCTTTTATAATCCATGATATTTTGTAATGAAACTTATAATTAATGTATAGCACATGAAACTACATCAAACTCCTATAATATAAGACAAAACTAATAAAAAATTTAATACTTCACTATATAGTCAAAATTTTAGTTGTGCAATCCCTCCCATGTCTTTATATTATAGAGCATTCTAGGTTTTTAATAGTGTTGCACATCATCAGTATCACATTTAATACATTTAACCCATGCCTAATTTTTAATTCCTATCATTAAATATTGGTTTTTATCTAAAATTAATATCAACATTTCATTAATGTTCAAATTCTTGCATCCATGCATCCATCATTTGTTATAAATACCTATTTTAAGTCTATTGGATACCCTTATATTATTCTTTTTTCTAATTTTCTGCATTGTTTCAATACCAAAAAAAACTCATTTTAAAGGTATGATATATTTTGAAGTTATATAACAACTACGAAGTAATTATATATATTCAACCTTAAGGTAGAAATATTAGTAAAGATATTAGTCGGATATTCATGAGCGAGGTTGATGAACTCATTTAGACAATCAATGGAGTGTAATATCAAAATGTAAAATATTTTTTTATGTGGGTATTCATGAATGCAAAGACAAGGTGAGGTTTAAGGATTTAAATTTGTTTCTTTGGATTTAACATCAAAAATATTTGGTTTAAATTTTGGAAATTATTTTTTTCTTTTGTGTATTATATTTTCTTATGGATTGAGATACATATTATAGAAGTGGATTAGACTTAACATATAGATTTGAGGGATTCACTATATTTTTGTTGGTTAAAATGAGTTCAATGAATATAGGAATAGGTAATCAATAAAGATGTGTAGGATGTAAGCCATTTTGGAGTGTACATGGAGTCATTTCTACACTCTACTTAAACATAATCTAGTTCAATGTGTAAATATTAAATAACATTTATATAAATAATTAAAACGAAAAAGGTGGTAAATATTTATCTTATTTATATTCATCAAAATTTACCTTTCACTATTGAATTGGATGATGTTTTATAATAACCTCATTTTTTATACTTTTTAATGAACTTTTCAACATTAAAACACTTCAATGATTTTGATAAGTTTTTATATGACCTAGTCCTTCTAGGCAATCTTATGAGAATTTTAAAGACCTTAAGGCCTTGGATAATGGTGAATACTAAAATAGAAGTGTAGAACCTAGTCAATGAATGATTTTGTATTACAACATATCTCTTTATATGTTTAATGTCATTGTATGAGAGAAATGATGTTAAAAGGATGAGTAATGTAAAAAAATAACTATCAAAAATTATATAAGGTATATGATTTTTTATGAGGGGAATGGTAGACAATGAACCATGTTATAATTAATGAATTGAGGTGCTAATTTGCATGGATAAAGAAAATTGGTTTCAACATTCACAGTACACAATGGGTTGGATTTTTGTTAAGAGAATATTGTTCTTAAATATTAAATTGCTCAATAGTTAAAGATAAATAAAAATAAGACAATTACATTTTTGTTGGTGGATGCAGTGTAAAATTAGCACTGATTATATTGTTCAACAATTTTTTATTTAAAGAGATATTTTTGGGAATATCCTTTTCAAATATGTTACTCTCTTCAACTTAACGTATATTCCATAATTATAGGCTAGATAGAAATCCTATTATTTGTATTCTCATCGTGGAATGATAATGAATCAATTTCATGCTCTTTTTATTTATATTGGAGAACTTTTCTTTTATTCATTTCATTTTTAATATAGAAATCATTTTCAATTTGTAAACAACTTTCTTGTTAGAAATTTTTTTTTTCTCGAGTTGTTAATATTTAAATTTGATGGTCAACCATACTTATCAAGAAATTTATTTATGACGATTACCCACTAGCATTTATCCTCCAAATGCTAAGACATCTCATATTAAAAATATATTTATCATAAATTAAATATGATCTAACAAAATCTCCTCATGATGTAATCTTCTTACTTATTTTTATATTTTACTAAATATTTAAATAAAATTATATAACCTTCAAATTTAAACCATAAACATTAAATGCAATATTTATTAGTACTTGCGTAGGCATAGTACTATTGTAATGAGTTTGAATTTTTTTTATTTAACTAGTTATTAATAATTTAGTTTTCAACCAATCAAAAACAATATTTTTAAAAATTTAAAATAAAATCCAATTTTGTAAAGTCAACTTGTAAAATATTTAACTTTACAAATTATAAAAGTTATTTATTTTGCATATGATTGGTTAAAAAATTATGTGAGGGATTTTTAGGGAAAGAAAGGTAGACATTTGAATAAACAATGATTTTTCATTTTTTGTTTTATAAATTCATTTCATTAAATCTTTCTAAAATAAATAAATGTTACTTCTTTTCACATTTTTTCAAGAAAGATTTTTTTTGTTATGTAATTTTTTATTTTTTTTATTAAAGAAAATATCACAAAAATCAATTAACTATTTTATAGAGATTTGGATTCACATTATTAAAATAATTAAAAAAAAAAAAAATTATATTATTCTTTCCATTAGACTAATATTTTGTTATCTATTTTTTAAATATTTTATGATATGATTTGATTATTATATTTTCCTTTTTTTATTAATAATTTTGTTCATATTATATATTTATATATATAGTTTTCGTAATAAAATTATAACCTACAATATATAGGTATATAAGCTAACCTATGTTATTTTAGGTCTTTATTATATATAATATATAACTTATTTTTATAGGTAATATATATATATATAGAATTTATATATATTATTTTCGTTTATATCTTATATTATTGTAGGTAATATTTAATAGGTAAATAAGTTAACCTATATTGTATAGGTAATATATTAATTTATATTATATATTTATATTAATATATGTTATATATTTATATTAATATATGTTATAGGTTGGGGTTCGAGCCCTAGCTCGGTTGGCTAAATCTTTCCTATTGCAGGAGGTTGGTCACAAAGTCTAGTCTCCCCCACCCCTGTGGTACTAGAGGGCGTGTCACGCTAGCGTCACCGGTCACGTTAAAAATTTTACTAGGCGCACTACAGTTTATAGGGGGTCATGCTACCCAATTCCCGCAGTCTATATATATATATATGTTATAGGTTATTTTATTTTGTAGGTTCTCCGGTAATATGTATTTATATATATTATATAAATTATTATGATTTTATCTATTTATATTAATATATATTATAGATTATATATATTATAACATTTTGTATTTTAACTATTCATTTTTTGATTTTAATTAAATCATTTACTTATTTTTCCAATTTATATTTTATATATAATCTCATATTTTTTCTTTTTTCTTTGGTTAAATTATTAATGTTTTAAGTTGTATATTTTTTATATCTTCATTCATTTCTTTTAATAATTTTGGAAATTGTTTCTCAATCATTTTGTTATATAATTCATCTTTATAATTCTCCTAGATTTATTTATTCATTGTTTGAAACATTTAACCTTTAACTTTTTTTGATCCATTTATTTGTGTTATAGCATATACTATATTATTCATTCTTCTCTTATGTTTTCATCATTGTTTCACCTATTTTCACTTTTATTTCATTTTTCAATCTCCTCCCTCCATACCCTCTCCCACCACTTAACACTTCTTAAGGTCATTTCTACAATCATATTCTTCATTATCATTTTCCTATGATGAATCATTGAGTCTGATTCAAAATAGCATACACATTAATTCAGAAGTGTTTACTCTACCATTCATGGACTTTAGAAAAATCATACCATCTATAATCATTGGTTCATTAATGTTTAACAATTATTGATTTAAATGAAGAGATTCAGTTGCACTTGTGACTACTATGAATCAAACCTAATAATTTAACATGATATATTTTATTTTTTAATATATATATATATATAACTTGTAATAAATAATCATTTTAATATATAACAATTTTATATTAATAATAATTCATAATATATGCTAAACTCGAGACCAAATGGTGCCATGTAACGCCTTGTCGTGCGAACCCCAAAGGACATCAACACAATAAATTTTTTTTTTAAAAGTATTCTAAACATACATGTGATGCACATTAAATTAAAAGCCATAAAACTTAATTAAAAAAATTCACTTACACTTATGTCCCTTGGGGTACATGAGGAGACATTACGAACATAATTCCATACAACAGCAATAAAGAATGAAATCCAAAGATATAATCCATAACAGAGTAAACATTAACAAATGTAACACATACAAGATAAATCATTGATTAGAAACCATCTATGTACATAAATACAACATATACATGATTAACTCAACACATTGAATAACAACTACCATGGCCAATATCCACACAAGGTTTAACATTACATTACAGTACAATGTTCAAGAGGTACAATGATACAAAAGTGTTTCCAAACATGAACGGAAACCATACAATAAGATAACATGATACAACTGAACAAATGAATACACAGTATCATAACTAGCTCCAAGACAGATACAACTCTAGAGTCACTGCAACTAGCACCAATCTAAACCTCTCAATCCTCGAATGGGGACCCAATGGGGTGCTTAGCACATTACACCAGACCATGTGGGTCCGAAGACCCACCCCCCATGCTAAGGAGCTGACAGGAAAGAGACCTCAACTAAGAACATCCAAACAGGGAACCACAAGACTCAACGTCATACAAAAGTGTCATAAAACTCAAAGATTACAATGACATAATCAACAAAATTCATGAGTCAACATAATAACTTAAAGTCATAAATCTCATCCCATTAAACAAAGCAATAACCAGTAACAAGTAACCAAAGGATGATCATGAAACATTTCCAAAACAAACTGAAATAATAACAAAATATAATTCCAGAGGCAATAAGGAAACAAGCCAAATGGGTGTCTAGAGGAGAGTGTCATCACATAGCTCTCATGGGATCTCCTGGCCCTTCCTCCAACTTGAGGTGCCAACACCCATCTATGGATATCCTGGCTCTTCCTCCTACTTGAGGTGCCAACACCATAGGGTACCTCATGCGAACACGATTCCAAAGGCAACAAGAAACAAGGCACAAGGGTGTCTAGTGGAGAGTGTCATCGCATAGCTCTCATGGGATCTCCTGGGCCTTCCTCCAACTTGAGGCGCTGCCACCCATCTATGGATCTCCTGGCTCTTCCTCCTACTTGAGGTGTCGGCAGCATAGGGTAGCTCATGCCGAGTCGATAACCTCTCATGAAGACGAGATTATAACTTTAGTAACCATGACCTTCTCAATCTATCATTAGTCTATGATAGCCCTAATGCATAGATGAGGAATCCAAAGTTTATTATCTTGTGTGTTTTACTATCCATCCCCCTAAATTCTATTTTTTAGGTTATCACTTGTTTAACTACTCTTACATGGGTTTTCTTGTGCTCTTCCTCCTATTTGAGGCACCGGCCCCCACGAAGAGCCACTCTCCCTAGAGACCCAAACATAAACCAAAATCCAAAGGTTGTACTACATAACAAGAAGATTAGATCACAATAGAGAAACATGCAAGGCATTACCCATCTCGCTATAAACACATAAACAAAGTCTCAACAATTCTTGTACAACCCTTTCAAAATCATGATACCAAAACACTTGCCACATCAAGGTCACATAAAGAGAGAACATCAATTGTCAATCATCTCAAACCTCTAAAATCCAAAAGAACGACAACCCACAAACGAGGGTAAAATGAAGCAACAAGAGTATTTTCCCCAATAATTCCAACACAAGGATAAGATTTCCTTCAAATCCGAGAGTAACTCAAAAAGGCCACACAAAGAAAGTTTCATCAAAATCATCCACAAACCAACCTTGCACCCAAGGGAGACCTCTATTTTCAATAACCAAAGTATGCCACAATTATTATGAGCAATACAACTTCAACAAAACAACCATGGAAACACTTGCAATTCAAAGGTCATGAAAAGAAACTACATGACAACAGATAAGCAAAAAATTCCAACACATAAAACTAATCTATAACAATTCTGTAAAGATAATCAGATAATCAATCTTGAGGAATGGTGCACTATCATTCATCCATTAAACGATTTAAAGGAAATCAACATTTACAAGAGTTTACATGCTTTGCACAAATAAGCTTACCAACATTTAAAATTATCCTCCTATCTGCTCACTTATTTTATTTATCCACAAGGTCAGCTATTAAATAGTTTACAAGGAAATAAGCATTCATTTACATAGACCCTTCGTTAACCTAAATCTTATTGACCAAAATCACTTATCAACCCTACATTCCTTCATCTATTTGTTCAATCCACTTAATTACCTACTCAATTCCCTTATTAAAATTGATTAAGTTATAAAGTACATCTCTTCAAATTTCCTACAAGAAAAATTAAACTCTTTTATTTAATTTCAATCTAAAAAAAAACAACTATCCCAAAGACAATCTTAAAAAAAAATCTTTTCAAATATCTAAATACGTAAATCAATTTTCACTATTCACTTAACTAGCCAACTTGAACACTTAAAATACTTCCACATTTTGTAAACACTCAATTCATTTATCTTCTAACTCAGTTATCCCACATAAACATAAATAATCTTTATCACCAAAATACCTCTAGAATATACATATTACAATTTTAAACATATTAAAATATTTTCTTAAAAAAAAACTTTATTAAATCTTAATATTAAATTATTTATTTGTTTATTTATTTTGAAATATAATTCCCCACATACTTAATTCTCTTTATTTAAAATAATTGCCTAAACACCAAATACTATAAGAGAAGAAGATATATCTTTTCTTTTTAATAAAGGAGGCTATCCTTCATGTAAAATAATTAATCTATAAAGGCTCACCCAGAAGGAGGAAATAATTTTTTTTAAAAGGAAAATTTAACTAAAATGAAGTATCATGGTTTACTTAAGAAGAGGATTCGAAGGAGTGTGGTTATTAATAAAATTCATTCGCATGGATATAAACCTACGTAAATGATTATATATTAGTTCCTGCCGGTAGGTAGGAATACTTATGCATTCGCCCAGAATGCATTTAACCGGCAACATTGACCAATCACATTTCGCCATTTAACATATTACTTACTTTTTTGTATAGTTTGAATTTGGAGAGCTATTTTATATATTGGAAAATTAGCATTTATCTATTTTTCTATTCGTCCGAGTAGCTTTATAAATCATTTTCGTTTTAAAAATTTGGGAAAATGCAAACACATAAATTGATTAAATAAATTTAAGCAAAGGCATAGTTTAAAAGTTGGTGGCTAGAGGTACATAATCCATGAATGCAGATTAAATGCATTAAAATATCAAGAAACTGCAAGCGCATAAATTGATTAATTAAAATTAAGCAAACGAATAGTTTATCAAACTGGCAGGTAGACGTACGTAATGCATGAATATAAATTAAATGCATTGAATGGCATCTGGCTCAAGGTGAAGGCGCTGGAATGGCTTAGAGGCCACACATGGCCAGGGTACTTTGGTCATTTAATATAGAGTTAAGTTACTTGCTATGCATTTCTATTACTTTGCATGTGTTGTTTTTGTCTTCTGTGAGCGCCTGTTCTAAGGGAGAGTTTTAGCGACTGAGCAGGAGATGTTATAGTTGCAGAGTCTAGACCCAGAAATGAGTTATTTGAGGTGATAATTTGGTAATTTTCAAAGTTTCATTACATTAAAGTGCATAAAGAAGCTATCTTTCATAGTGGTCTATTGTGTGGCCGAGCAAGGTATTTTGTAGTTGCAGAGTTGCACGCTGGACAGTGAGAGATGAATTGCTTGAGGTCAGAAGAGGTAACTTTTCATTTTTTTAGTCTATTTGATACAAGAAATGCAAGTAGGGTTTCATAGTGCTTTAAGGCATTCATATACTTTGATTATAAATTCATATTTTAAACTACTTTTAGTATTGTTTATTCGAATCTCTTGTTAAAATGTGAAGGTTTCATCTGCGTTTGATAGGAATTATGTAGAAATCCTCTTGTTCATTTTACTTCATGCATGTGAGTTGACAGTGTGTTGCTTTGAGCTTTTCCATTTTCATCAAAGCATAAAGGATAGAGGGGTTCTAGTAAAAGTCGTGGTTGTTCTCCTCGTAGGCATAAATTTGTATATTAAACTACTTTTAGTATTATCTATTCAAATTTCTTGTTGCAATGCGAAGGTTTCATCTATGTTTGATAGGTATTATGTAGAAATCCTCTTGTTCATTTTACTTCATACATGTGAGCCATGTAGAGTTTGGATTTTTTTGATTGCTGCAAAGTGGTCCCATAAATAGGGCTTTGGAACCAAAATTATGTCAACATGTGCGATAATGAGATCTTTTCAACAATGAGTCGATAGTGTGTTGCTTTGAGCTTTTCCGTTGTCATGAAAGCATAAAGGATAGAGGGATTCTGTTAAAAGTCATGGTTGTTGTCCTCGTAGGCATAAACGCAAACAATGGAAGCATAAAGAATGCAGTAGAAACCTTTTTCCTGCCGGCAAGCATAAAAATCCTATCAGATGTCGTCGTTACTATTTTTGTATCTTGGGGTTATAAAAAACTATGTCAAAAATGTTGTAGAATCTAAATTACAATGTTGCCATAGAGCAGTTAAGTAATATTGCTTGATAGAACAGTTTTAGGCTTCATGCAAAAGAGCAGTCAAATTCATTGCTAGAAGATTTGTGGTCCAAGAACCTGTTGCAATTAGTTTGTGTAGTTAATCTTATCTACATTTATACTTGTGTCTCTTGAATCTAGAAAAATGCTTGCTAGTGTTTTAATGGTTTTCGCTATTAGTATCCATCACAATAGGAGTACTATATATTACTATTCTTTTAGAAAAACAAAGACATGGTTTTTTTTTTCTAATCAAAGCTTTTTACATGGTGCAATGCTTTTGGTTGGAAGAAAAGAGGTCGTGTAGCGGCCCAGCTGTGGCAAATTCTTCAAGCAAGTAGTACAAGGTGAGTTTCTAGAATGAACCTTCTCCTTTGTTTACAATTGCATATAGTAGATAGAGAAAAAGGTTAATTCAAGATTCTCACTATATTGATTGTACTTGTAATCATATCATTGCTTTTTGTTACAAGGACAATCTTTGCAAATGGGTATTGTGAGTGGCATATGCTATATGGTTCATAAAAATTAAGCAGTTGGGGTTCAAAAGTAGATCTTTGTTTCAAAAATGAACCTCTTTTAATTTTGAGAGTTTGATTCTGAATCCATATGCATACTTTGATTAAAACTACTGGCTAAAGGTGCATAATTCATTAATGCAAAATCAATGCATTTAATGGAATTTGACTAGAGGCGAGGTTGTTTGGATTGCTAATTAGTCTTTGAATATATAACAATTAAAAGAGATAAATAAGTATATTTATCCTTGGCCACATTTCACATTTTGACCTTTCAATCAAAGTCAATTAACAAAGTAGCAGTTAGACCTACAGAAGGTTCAAGGACTATGCTGGTAGAAAAACAAATTTTGGACAATGGCTAGACAATTTGTTGAAATTGCTTTACAAACTTTGAAGCAAATGCATTTTTCCTTCTGTTTGCATTCATTGTACATCTTAAATGGAATTTGGGTTTCACATTGTTGCAATGCATTTGGATACTTTGATTGTAAAATCATAGTTTAGATCATTTTAAGTGTTATCGATTCAAACCTTTCCTTGAAATACCAAGGATTTATCTGAATCTTGGAGGCAACATACAGTTGTCTATAATTATCCTTGGCCACATTTCACATTTAGACCTTTCAATCAAAGTCAATTAACAAAGTAGTAGTTAGACCTAAAGAAGGTTGAAGGACTATGCTGATAGAAAACCATATTTTGGACAATGGCTAGACAACCTATTGAAATTTCTCTATAAACTTTAATGCAAATGAATTTTCCCTTCTGTTTACTCTCATTGTACATCTTAAATGGAACTTGGGTTTCACATTGTTGCAATGCATTTGGATACTTTGATTGCAAAATAATAGTTTAGATCATTTTAAGTGTTATTGATTCAAATCTTTCCTTGAAATACGAAGGATTCATCTGAGTCTTGTAGGCAATGTACAACTATCCTATAAAGAGAGCTTTGGAACCAATGAGCTGTCATAAAGGATAGAGGAATACTGTCAAATATTGTGGTTATTGTCCTCATAGGCACACATGAAAAATATGGAAGCATATAGAAAGCAAGTTAACTCTTTAATAATCCCATGAAACATAGTCTTTGTATGCATCCATGCATATAGGTTTGCATGTATATATGTGTGCATGTAATTATGTATATATGAATGCATGTATCTATGTTGCCATGTATGTATGTGTGTATATAACATATTACTATTGCATTTGCTTTAAATGCTTTTTTGTGGATGGCGCCAGCTAGCCATTCAATCATATTGTGGTTGTTGTACATATTGCTTTTAAAGATATATGAACTCAATTTCGTGAGTTATATTTCATATTGGTAAATTGGCATTTATCTATTTTTGGAACCCATGGGAGTGGCTTTGTGAATCGTGATTGTTTTAAAATGCTTGTGAAAATGCAAATGCATAGCTTCATTGATGGCTATGTGCTTTCATGCATATATGCATATTTATAGGATTCATTGCTATCATGTAAAGGCCACATAAATATTCATTCCCCAAGCCCATGTAGTCATTTCAATATGTGCATATATTAAGGGATCTATTGATACATGGAAATGTGCATCCATGGATACATGAACGCATATATAGTTGTAAGTGTGTGATCATGTATGTATGTGTACGTGTATATATGTGTACATCCATGCATGTATCTATGCATCTGTGCATTGAAGCATGTGTGCAGCTATGTGTCTATGAATACATTTTATCCAGTAATCAATGTCAATTAATAGACTAGCACTCGTACCTAGACAATGTTCAAGGATTGTGCTGATAGAAAACCATATGCATATCAATATGTTAGAGAGCATGTATCTATGCATGGGTGTGTATAGATGCTAATTGTTCTGAATTTTGGTTGCATGTGATTGCATTAAACAATTAAGAATAAGTGCTAGATAATTGAAGTAAAATGACCCCATTCAGTTAGCAGATCAATTTTTCTCAGCCCTTTACATGTTAACTAAGAGTTTTGAAGCTTTTGTTGTTCATTGGCAGTCTTTGAAGCTTAAATGTCACAGTATATGTAGCATTTTACCCAATAGCTCTATCATTCATGATGATTTAGGCAAGTTCATATTTCCTCATTCATCCTTGTATTGTCTCATATCTAAATAATTAGGCAATTGCTAATTAGCCTTTAAGTACATAGCAATTCAAAGAAAGAAATGATTGCAATTAGCCTTGTGTACATTTGAACTATTAATCAAAGGCAATTAACAAACTAGCCCTAGAAAACCATGTCCCTGTTAATGTGTTGAATACCATGTATTTGTGCATGGGTGTATATGGATGCTATGAGTTGTGATTTCTACCATTATGTAGCGCTTACTATTACTTGTACAGCCAAGCGATATGCAAGTAGAATTCATAGTTCATAGCATCCAGATACATTCAAGGACAAATACAAATCAAGGTTGTTGGCATCCTGATAAGAAAGATGATGAGATACATCCAATTAATGTATGTCACAACATCTTATTGAATAAAGATGATTTGGTTAGGCAGGTTACAGATGAGAATCCTTATTGGTGTGTGGCTAATGCTCTTTTTTATTGAAGACTTGTCAAGAAAATTACATGCCAATACTATTAAAAAATAGGTAGAATTAGATTAATTGATTGACTATGATTGATTGACTATAATTTTGGTTCCAAAGCTCTCTTTATGGGACCACTTTGCAGCAATAAATAAAAATACAAACTCTACAGGGCTCACATGCATGGAGTAAAATGGACAAGAGGATTTCTACATAGTACCTATCAAATGCAGATGAAACCTTCACATTTCAACAATAAATTCGAATAGATAATACTAAAAGTAGTTTAAAATACGAGTTTATGCCTATCAGGACAACAACCACAAATTTTAATAGAACCCCTCTATCCTTTATGCTTTGATGACAATGAAAAATCTCAAAGCAACACACTGTTCACTCGTAGTTCAAAAGCTCTCATTATCGCATGTGTTGACATAATTTTGGTTCCAAAGCCCTCTTTATGGGACCACTTTGTAGTAGTCAATAATATATAGACTTTACAGGGCTCACATGCATGAAGTAAAATGGACAAGAGGATTTCTACATAATTCCTATCAAACACAGATGAAACCTTTACATTTCAACAAGAAACTCGAATAAATAATACTAAAAGTAGTTTAAAATATGAATTTATAATCAAAGTATAACAATGTCTTAAAGCACTATGAAACCCTACTTGCATTTATGTTTTCATGTACCTGGTTTAAACATTTAATTATTGGTTCTTGATAATGGAATGAAATGAACTTGGACAAATGGAAATAGAATGACCCCATGGAATTGGAACATCAATGTTTGCATGCCTTTAACATGATAGCATATTTGAGTGCATGAGACTTATTTGAATCTCAAATGTCATAGTGTATGTGGCATATTAGCTAGTTGGCTTAACATGATAGCTTTCAAACAAGTTAATTCAGCGATCAATCAAGCTAATTGGCTGATGAATTAATTGTGCTCCATGGTTAGTCATAGCTAATTATTGGTCATCTTTATCCTCCAAATCAGTTAAATCAATGTTGCTTATTCACATTCACAGATACACAATATTTCTAAACATTTTGCATGCTTTTAATAGGAAAAGAGCTTTAGAACAGGATATGTACATTCATCTAAGCATCATAAGACGTAGATTTCTAACAGATATAATGCTTTGTAATGCTGTCATGAATATGCATACCAAATATAGAAGCACAAGCAAAAACATTTAAACTGTTTGACAGAATTCCTCAAAGAAATGTTGGCTCTTGGTGTGTAGTGATTGCAAATTATGCAAAGAATTATTTGTCAAAGAAGGCTTTTTGCAAACATTCAAGCAAATCAACTAAATAGCTAATCAAGCTAACTGTGAATCAAGTTACTTGACTAATCAATGAAACTAGTTCATTGATAGATCAATTTTCTTGAATAGTTAATTATAGTTAATTAATAAACATCTTTGTACACCAAACCAATTAAACCAATCATGGCCATTCATATGCAAAAAAAGGAATTTATTGAAAAGGCTTTATAGACAAGGAAACAAATGCAATTGCTAGGTGTAAACCCAAATTGTAAAATCCTCGCCAACATCTTCCTTTCTATTTCTTGTGCTACAAATATTCAACAGGCTATAGCTGTCCATATTAATATGTATCTATGCATGCAGCCATGGATATATGTATCTATGCAACTTCCATACATGTATATTTAAGCATTTATGTCTCCAGCTATGCATCTATCTATCTATCTATGCAACTATGTTTCTATGTATTCTTCTACCTATAGATGCATCCACACATACATGTATCTGTGTTTCTATGTGCAAATGTATACAAGCATCTATCCATGTATGTGTCAATGTATCTATGAATACATCTATCCATGGATACATGTATCTACGCATTTATGGATACCATGATAGATGTCCACATCCATGTATCTATGGATACATGTATCAAGTAGCTCAGTTCCAGGTCTTGACTTTGTAGCAACAACATCTCCTGTGACTACACAGATCTGCAGAATAACAAAAAATAAAACGCTCAAAGTAATCACAATGCATCTCTAGTCACTAAAATCTATATTACATGATAAACAAGCAAGAACTTTTGAGTAGATGAAGGTCATGAACATTGAACCAATAGTAGGACAGTCACCACAACATTTAAGTAAACCTATGGTGCAGACTCTCTTTTCCATTATCAATTTTATTCCCAATTTCATCCATGAAGAACTTTGTCAACCTATAGATCCTACTGTTAGCCATGAATTTGATCCATGATTTCCATTTCTTTCATCAATGAATTCCATATCTTTGATCGATGAAGAACTTCTTCAACCTGTGCATCCATGAATTCTATATCTTTGAGGATATTCTTCATGGATGAAATTGGGAATACAATTGATAATGGAAAAGAGAGTGTTGGGCATAGGTTTACTTAAATGTTGTGGTGACTGTCATACTATTAGTTCAACGTTCATGACTTTATCTACTAAAAAGTTCTTGCTCATTCATACCTTGGTAATTAAACCTGTGATATTGCATTGCATATGTCTCATGTTCTTCACCTTGAAATGTCCATACTAAAATACAGTAATAGAAAGTAATAAAGTAATTATAGTAATACAAAATAATTCCAATAAAAACTAATCAAGAGTAATACAAAATACTTTACAACACCCTGTGTTTTACAACTGTTAGTGGGTTGTTGTTTTTACAACACTGTGTGTTTTACAATCTACAGTTTAACAAAACAGTAGTCAAGAATTAAACAAAAATAGATAGTAATAAAGAGTGATAAAAAATATAGTAATAAACACTAATAAACAACAATACAAATTCTAAATTCATTCAACTGTAGTGTTTCAAAAGACTAATGGAAACTCAAATTCAATGTTTTCGTTTCCATTTCTCATTTAACAAGTCTTTCAACATCCTAATCAAATTCACTCTTTACATTTTATTTCTTTACTTTTTTTCCCTCATTGGAATGGCAGGGGAATCATATGTGAAGCCACTAAAAAACCCTTCCATGATTTGATGGAACTGGTGTGGGGTGATTTCATGAAAGCTCAAGTGTCATAGTATTTGTGGTGTAGCAGCTAATAAGTCCATCTCACATTTTGCTGATGACAATTTAATTTGTCTCATCTGTCTCTGAACCATTAATCAAAGTCAATTAACAAACAAGTAAATCTTACACTTGACTCATGCAAATTAAGTCAATTCTATCATTAATCATAGTAATAGCAAATAAATGCTTGTTAGATGATGTCATTGTTGAAACCCTACTTGCATTTCTGTTTGCATGTACCTAGTTTAAACATTTAATTATTGGTTCTTGATAATGGAATGAAATGAACTTGGACAAATGGAAATAGAATGACCCCATGGAATTGGAACGTCAATGTTTACATGGCTTTAACATGATAATAAATTTGCGTGCATGAGACTTATTTGAAACTCAAATGTCATACTGTATGTGGCATATTAGCTAGTTGGCTTAACATGATAGCTTTCAAACAAGTTAATTCAGCTATCAATCAAGCTAATTTCCTGATGAATTAATTGTGTTCCATGGTTAGTCATAGTTAATTATTAGTCATCTTTATCCTCCAAATCAGTTAAATCAATCTTGCTTATTCGCATTCACAGATACACAATCTTTCTAAACATTTTGCATGCTTTTAATAGAAAAAGAGCTTTAGAACAGCATATGTACATTCATCTAAGCATCATAAGATGTAGATTTTTGACAAATATAATGGTTTGAAATGCTGTCATGAATATGCATA
Organism: Sequoia sempervirens; assembly: GCA_007258455.2. Taxonomy (NCBI): domain Eukaryota; kingdom Viridiplantae; phylum Streptophyta; class Pinopsida; order Cupressales; family Cupressaceae; genus Sequoia; species Sequoia sempervirens. The sequence continues at coordinate 45,307,105 of VDFB02353493.1, forward strand.
CCAAATATGGGAGCACAAGCAAAAACATTTAAACTATTTGACAGAATCCCTCGAAGAAATGTTGGCTCTTCGTGTGTAGTGATTGCAAATTATGCAAAGAATTATTTGTCAAAAAAGGCTTTTTGCAAACGTTCAAGCAAATCAACTAAATAGCTGATCAAGTTAACTATGAATCAAGTTACTTGACTAATCAATGAAACTAGTTCATTGATAGATCAATTTTCTTGAATAGTTAATTATAATTAATTAAAAAACATCTTTGTACACCAAATCAATTAAACCAATCATGGCCATTCATATGAAAAAAAAAGGAATTTCTTGAAAAGGCTTTATAGACAAGGAAGCAAATGCAATTGTAAACCGAAATTGCAAAATCTTCACCAACATCTTCCTTTATGTTTCTTATGCTACAAATATTCAACAGGCTATAGCTATCCATATTAATTGTATCCCTTCGTCTATGTTGAAGCCATTTGTTTATTCTATTGCTTTCGCTATTATTTCATGAAAGCTCAAATGTCATAGTATATGTGGCATAGCAGCCAATAAGTCCATCTCACATTTTTCTCATGACAATTTAATTTGTCTCATCTGTCTCTGAACCATTAATCAAAGTCAATTAACAAACAAGTCAATCTTACACTTAGCTCGTGCAAATTAAGTCAATTCTATCTTTTACTCATTAATGAAATTAACTAATCAGTTTAACAAGATAGCTTTAAAACAAGTTAGGTCAGTCATCAATCAAGCTGTTTGACTAATGAGTCAATTGAGTTCAATATTTAATCATAGTAATAGCAAACAAATCCTTGTTTGATGATGTCATTGTTGAATTTGCTTTTGTGTCCCTGTCTGCACTTTTGCTATAGCTTGAAGAAATGATGCTTCATGGTTCAAGTATTAAGTGTAATTGGAAACCTTTCTTGACTTACATTCATTGATTTAAATCTGTTTGGAAACCATACTTGCAGTGGTTCTTTAGGCTCGATGCAAAACAACAATATAGTTAAAATGCATAGCAAAAGCCTGTAGAGAACCATGCTAGCACTTGTGCATTTGGAATTCAAGAACCTATGATAAATAGACTTCTAGGTTAATCTATTTCCAATTGATACTTGTTTCCATTGAATCTAAAAATAAACTAGCTGGTGTATTTCGGTGTTTGGACTATTAGTATCCATTACACTATCACTGTCATCCATTGCAATTATAATTTTGGCAGTTGTTTGCACAAATGTGTTTTCATGCATTGTGAAACCCAACTTGCATTTATGGGATAAAATGAAGCAAAATAAATAAAATTAGCAATTTGTTGCCTTGAGTAACTTGTCTCTTGGTATTCATTCAATGAGCAGAGGAGCTTTTGCTCTGTCACTGTAAACGTCCCCTTTCTATTGATAAAAGTTGTCAGTTTTCTAACCTATGTCTTTGCTTAAATTTATTTGTATATGTCATCTTGTTCCGGACTCTCAGTAAAAAAAAGAATCTCCATATTCTACCACCAAGGAAAATGCATTAATGTCAAAGGAGTTTGAAATTGAAGATAACAAACCTAATAGCACTCACTTGGATAAACTATTTTCTATAGTGACAATTTTATTGGCTCCTAGCGTCAAGGCAAGAATACTCATGCATTCAGTTGAAATGCTTTTATTAGTTCCTACCGGTAGGAAAGAATACTTATGCATTCACCTAGAATGCATTTAGTCGGCAGTATTGACCAATCACATATCACCATTTAACATATTACTTATTTTTTTGTATAGTTTGAATTTGGAGAGCTATTTTATATATTGGAAAATTAGTATTTATCTATTTTTCTTCGTCCGAGTAGCTTTATAAATCATTTTCGTTTTAAAAATTTGGGAAAATGCAAACGCATAAATTGATTAAATAAATTTAAGCAAAGGAATAGTTTAAAAGTTGGTGGCTAGAGGTACGTAATCCATGAATGCAGTTTAAATGCATTAAAATATCAGGAAACTGCTAGCGCATAAATTGATTAATTAAAATTAAGCAAAGGCATAGTTTATCAAACTAGCGGGTAGACGTATGTAATGCATGAATATAAATTAAATGCATTGAATGGCATCTGGCTCGAGGTGAAGGCGCTGGAATGGCTTGGAGGCCACGCGTGGCTAGGGTACTTTGGTCATTTAATATAGAGTTAAGTTACTTGCTATGCATTTATATTACTTTGCGTGTGTTATTTTTTGTGTTTTGTAAGCTCTTGTTCTAAGGAAGAGTGTGTAGCCATTGAGCAGGAGATGTTACAGTTGTAGGGCCCAGACCTAGAAACGAGTTACTTGAGATGATAATTTTTTATTTTCCATAGTTCCTTTCAATTAAAGTGCGTCATGAAGCTATGTTTCATAGTGCTTTAGTTCACTATCACTATCACTTTCTGCCTAATGTGCCAGTGCATGTATGTATGTATGCATGTCTCTATGTGCATATGCATTTACCTATGTGCATATCTATGTAGACATTTGTAGATGCATATATGCATGTATGCATGTGACTCTAGATATATCTATGCATATATGTATTTATGCATATATGTATGTGTGTATAGATGCATCTATGTGTATATGCATGCAATCATATGGATGCATATATGTTTATGTCCATAGATGCATTAATCTATCTTTACATGGATGTATCTATACATATATATACATATGTATACATATATGTGTGTGTCGATATGTCTTTTCTAGGAAAGAGTTTACAGTGACAAGGCAAAGGTTGTCATGGTTCCAAAAAAGGACACTTGCAGACAAGCTACTCCAAGCAATAAATAGTTTCTTTCATCAGTTTTCTTTTATTTTAATGTCCATAAGCACATTGGGTTTCACAGTGCTTAGCCTATGCTATTCTTCAGAGACTAGTTCCTTGGACAAGCAATTGTCTTTTGTCCAATGTACAATGTGAGAGCTTAACAATAACTTGGCGCTTATGAGTCCTCTAAAGATTGCATATCTTCAATTACTGCAGAACTGTTCCATAGTGCAAGCTTTAGAGCCACTGTTCTGTTAGCATGTCCCATAATAGGACCTTACAAACAATATGAGGACAATGTGTTGAGAGCACTTTACAAACTGTCAAGCAAATGCAATTTACAGATATAAGCCTAAACTCCACAATTGCTTTCATCTCTCTCGTTGTCATTAAAGCATAGAGCAAAGACAATTTTTTCGCAACTTCTAATTTTTGTACTTTTACATGATAATTCACCTTATTAATTAATGAATCAAATTATCTTAATTAATTAATTTTCTTTTTCCTTCTGTCATTTCATATCTAATTAATTAGGTAACTATTGAATAGTATTTATATACATAATAATTAAAACAAAGAAATAATTATAACTATCCTTGTGCACATTTGACCCATCAAACAAAGTCAATTAAAAAATCTGATCCCACTTGTTCACTAATAGTATTGGCATGCAATTTCCTTGAAAAGTCTTGAAAAAGAGGATTACTCACACACCAATAAGGATTCTGATTTTTAACGTTCCTATCCAAATCATCTTCATTGAATAAGATGTTGTGGCATACATTAATTGGATGTATCTCATCATCTTTCTTATCAGGATGCCAACAACCTTGGTTTGTATTTCTCCTTGGGTGTATCTAAATGCCATGAGTTATGAATTCTACTTGCATGTGGCTTCATTGCACAAGTAATAGTAAGTGCTACATAACGGTACAAAATAAACTTATGCATATGGAAATGAAATGACCCCATTTAGTTAGAAAATCGATATTTACGTCACTTTCACTATTAAGTGATAGCTAGTTTGGCATTAAACAATAGCTAGAAATTGTTTTTACCATAACTTAACAGTGCTAGCACAAGTCTGTGTTGTTTTTTGGCTTAGTATTGACAAGTTTTCATGGCCTATTTACACTTTTTTAGGTGCTTAAGCAAATATGGGATCTATTCCATTGATTGCTCTTAAAGAGCTTATACCATCATTGCAATAACAGAATTACACTAGTGCATGCATATGCAAAAAAATGTTCTATATTATAGGGTACACAAATAGAAATAAGTATTTAAAAATTATAAAATGTAATTTGCATTTTAAGAAACAAAAGTTCTTACTTGGGTTGTTTCTCGTTCAAATGAATCTACATAAGAATTATGTTTTGTTTTTATGAATAGCATAGTATATGTCACTCACTATACTCATTTGTCTAAATTGTCCTTGTAACAGGGATCAATGCTTTCAACTATATTTAAACAATCACGCACAAACTACACTAGGAAAAATTGCTTGTGCCTATCACAATTTGTACATTTCTACAAGTATACTTGATCATTCGATAGTAGATTGCAAGGTCAGTTTTCCAAATTATCTTTTTACTTTTCTTGAAATGCAATTGAAATTCTTCAATATAATAACTGCATAAAGTTATTTTCCATGTATTCATTTTGTCATCTTGTATTCCTGATTTCTTTGAACATAAATGATTTAGAAGGCTGCTTCCACATACACAAACAGGAAAACGCATTTTCCACAATTGCAATAGTAATTTTTCTTCGAGCAATAGAACAGGTTTTGCTTATGTGTTAATAAGTTATACTTCCTCTATACAATATCCATAGAATAGAATGAACTGCTAGCATGCAATTTTTAAACCCTGTTTGTAGTTTCAAATAGCCTTTAGAGTCATAAGTCTTTGTTTTATGTCAATTGGTTTTTACCTATATGCTTTTAAGGCAATTTTTTTCATAGGACTACTTATATCTATGGCAAGTTGTTGTGCAGTGTGCAAGTTAACATATGTTTAATCTTCCTGTATTGCAAATAAAAGCCTACAAAGTTAATTTCAAAAGTTGACATGGCACATGAGTACAATGAATGATGTACTACGTCACTCATAGACATGACGCAATATTTTTCCATGGTCTTGCTTACATGCAAAATGACATTAACCACAATTTTTTTTTGCTCACATTGCCAATTTCACTGCGTTCTTTAAACCTCTAAAGTAAAAGAAAACTGACAAAAGAAACTATTTACTGCCTCAAGTAACTCGTTTCTAGTTCTGGATACTGTAACTATAACAAAGTCTACTCAATCGCTATAAACTCTCCCAGAACAACGACTTGTAGAATAGAAAAATAATTTGCGCAAAGTAATAGGCATGCTTAACAACTAACTTAAGTCTATAACAAATGAACAAAGCAGCCTGGCTATACATGTCCACCAAGCCATTCCAGCAGTTTCTCATCCACCCACATGCTATTTAATGCATTTGCTTTGCATGTATGCACTGTGCGCCTGCACCTCTAAGTTTCAATCTCTTTTTTTAATTATTTAATCAATCTATGCCTTCACTTTTGCTTAATGGACCTATGCCTTTGCATTTTCCTCAAATTTTTAAAACACAAATTATTTTAAAAGCTATTCCCACAAATAATAAAAGCCATAGATCTTCTTTGATCAAACAATGCTTTTGCATTTCCCTAAATTTATTTAAACATAAATGATTTGTGAAACTATTCTCTACATGCCACTTAATTCATGTTTATCTGAATAGCTTTTAAAATCATTTGTTCTTTGAAAAAAATCAGTCGCTTAGAAGTACATAGAAACAAAGGAATCCAATTACACAAAACATTTAAATACCATAGACTGAGATTGACAATGTGAGCAAAAAAGATTCTTGTCAACCCTTTGTTGCATGTAAAAAAAGCTACCTAAAAATATTGTTTTGTGTTTGTGGCACTAAAAGTATACATCATGCATTGTACTCATTTATCCACTTAGTCAATGTAACAGGAATAAGTACATACAATCCTGCTGGGGGACAATGGATAACAAGGTCAGGTTGAAGAATTAATACTATTTTCCCCTTGTGCTTCTATTAAATTGTTTGCTATGTGGTATGTTACGTAGGCTTCTACTACTACTCAAGATCCATTTTCCAACATATATAGAGATTATTAACTTCCAAGATCCTCAACAACATGATTAATACTATGGAATGCTATTGAGTAAAAGCACATAGGCGACGATGTAAACAATTATAGATTTTGTAATCTAGATACTAGTGTTAGATGCTATTCATACACAACATTTGCTATTCTCAAACACATTAGGATACATGAGAAACAAAGAAAATGATAGACATTGACACCTATGAATTAACAAAGCGCCCCCAAATATCAAACATTGACTATGTGCTTAAGGGCGAGGGACTTTGCAGATTGAGTGCTTTTGCATACAATGTTGGTGATTGTTTGTTTGAATCATTACAACTATTGCTTAACAATCGTTACACATCAATTCAACTACGAAATGGAGCTATAGATTACTTCTTGAATTGCCTTCAAAATAAGGACAAAGAAGCAATAAAATCATACAACTATGAACTAGACCCTGATACTCTATATACATTGCACAAAGTACATGATCCGCAAACATATTTCTGTAGAATGTGATTATCTGCAAAGCCACAAGCAGATTGCACAGAAAGTGGATTGTGGGGTGACCTATTTTGCATTCACTAGATATCCAAATGGTTGAATAGACAAATATCCCTTTGGTCAAGAACAACAGCAAGAAGGTACTTATAGTTCAATAGTTCTGATTACACAAAATCAGTCTCTATACTATTTCATGACATGAATTCTTTAAGTGGACACTTTGAACCATTGTTAAAAATTGAAACACAAAATGTAACTTCAAAACAGCCCATAAGTTCACATGAAAGAAAAAAACTGTGCACAAAGTATCCTCAAATGTCAAACATTGACAATGTCCTTAGAGTTGGAGGCCTTTGTAGATTAAGCACATTTGCATACAATGTTGGCAATTGTTTGTTTGATTCGCTTCAAGTGCTACTTAACAACCAGTACACCTCAACTCAATTACACAATGGAGCTATAGATTATTTCCTAGCTTGCTTTCAAAAAAAGGACAAAGAAGCAATTAAATCATATAACAATGAACTAAATCCTAGTACTCTATATATTGCACAAATTACATGATCAAGAAACATACTTCCGCAAGATATGATTGTTTGCAAGCCCATGCATAGCCCATAGCGAATGTGGATTGTGGGGTGACTTGTTTTGCATTCACTAAATATCCAAATGGTTAAAAATACAAATAAGCCTCTGGTCATTGACAACATCAAGAAAGTACTTAGATTTCAATGATTCTGGATATACAAAATCAGTCTCTATACTGTTCCATAATACAAACCCTCTGGCTAGACATTTTGAGCCACTTCTAAGAATCAAAGCCCAAAATCTAACTCGCCAATGCTCAACAAGCTTACTCCAACTAAAAAAGTTGATCAGAAATCGTCCACAATACAAAAATACTTACTTGATCAAGCCACATGCTTTGCCTAAAAACAAGGAAATTTTGATACCATTTGTCATAGCAAACAATTTTAAACATAAATCAACAATAAGACTTAATCACCTGAAGAACTTGATTAGAAAAGAAAAACAAAAAGAAAGTGTACCTAGCAGCCCAAAGAAAAAAAAAACATTGACACCAATAGAAATTTATAAAACAGCAATACAAGATACACCAAAATACCCATGTGCAATTTGCCAAGTGCTCTGTTTGAACAAGGACATCAGGATATTCAAAGAAAAACAAAAACAACTATACTGTAAGCTACTACAATCAGATTCCTTACCATTCATAGATTTCATATGCAATCTATGCTACTTTGTATTGAAACAGTCCACTATTCCAAAGTATGCTACGCCACAGAAAATAAGAACTAATAGACCATTGTGCTATGTGCAAAATTTAACTCATCTAGAAGAATGACTTGTCTCACTTAGAATTACATTTGCACAGATTTGGGAACTAGGGTTCAAAAGGTCTCAAATAGGCCTAACAGGTTCTATTATAAATGTCCCTATTGACATGAACATTGTACAAAGAGCATTCCCATAATCAATTAACAACACACAAACAATTGTTGTTTCATTGAAAAGACGCTTAAAATACAAAAATGCATTTCAAAAAGGCATGGTGCACCCAAATGTCATCATGCAAGATTTGACTCAATTAACAAGGACACCATTATACAAAATGCACGAAGTCCACATAAACCAAGATTGGCAACAAGTTCTCCAATGCACTGAAGAAAACGAAGACAATAGTCCACAAAATACAAGTGAAACAGAATTAGACAGTGAAATGGAAAATGAAAACCCATCAGAAACATTGATCCATGGATTCACTGAGTCTAGAAGTATCCATAACATGGAATACAAGATTATTGAAATTGCACCTGTAGAGCACAAGTATCCAATTGGAATATTTAAGGAAATCTATGCTGAAGAAATGAATTTCCCAACTTTATTCTTTGGCAAACCACGTGATAATGACATTGTAAAAAAATTTACATATCAGAAAATAGTACGCTGGGAGCTCTTACAGTCACAAAGACAATTTGCATATCATACAACAAACATTTGTTTCAAAGATATAAAGGTACTAATACAACAAGTACTGTCTATAATGACAATAAGAATCCGCAAGGGCTAGTTAAAAGGGTGAAAGCTATTTGTGAAAGATGTTAAACACAAACCAAACCTAGAAAAAATTCTTAAATCAGATATTGGATATGTTGATTTCAAAAGAATGAGAATCTTTCCAGACTATTCACAACAACTTAAGAAAAATGTATTTGCTATGATTCGACAACTAGGACCACCGACATTTTTCATCACTTTCTCTAGTGCTGAGCAAAATTGGGATCCACTAATTCAAACATTACAAGAGCTACACAACCTACACCAATCAGCACAAAACCATCAAGAATCTAATCACCCAACACACGTTGACAAATTTGAACTAATCAAGAAAGATCCTATCACTTGTGCACATTACTATAAACATAGAATCAATGCAATAAAAAAATTGATACTTACAGATGACTCTTTGGAAATGTCATTGATTGCTTCTCAGTCACTGAGTTCCAAAATCAAGGAAATGAACATGATCATTTCCTCATATGGGTTAAAAATGCACCAATCTACATAGAAAATAACAGCATGGACATCATAGCTTTTGTTGATAAGTATATTACTTGCGACACTAAAAATTTGGAACTTCCTTTGGTAATGCTACACAAACACCATCATACAAAGAAATGCAAGAGATCAAGAAAACAACTTTGTAGGTACAATTTTCCTTTCCCACCAATGCAAAAGTCAACTATACTTTTACCAATACTCCAAAAGACTGAAGCGATAACTGCAAATGCCACTAACATCTTTTCAAAACTCCAAAAAGAAAACTATGATGAAACATTCACTTTTCAAATGTTCTTAAAAGAGTTAAACTTAACTGACAATGAATACATTGAAGCTTTGAGCTACACATTAAACAGGCCTACACTTTTCTTACAAAGAAAACCATCACAAATATGGAACAATAGTTTTTCAAGGAAAATTCCAGATCTTTGGAAGGCTAATACAGATGCAAAATTTGTCCTGAATGCATATGCTGCTACTATGTACTGTAGCTCATATATTGCAAAAGTAGACAAGTCAATGACATATGCATTCAAAAGAATACATACAAACCACAAGCAAGACAATATTGATGCAATACGAATGGTAAGTAAACTTGGAAATGCCATGCTTAACTTGCAACAAATGTCATCACAACAAGTTGCACATATTGTTCTATCATTGCCATTAAATTACAGTTCAAGAAAATGTATATTCATTGATACACGATCTGACAATGATCGCACATTTATACTCAAATCTGTTAAACAATTGAGCAATAAGCCAGATGAATCAGAAAATGTTCTTACGAAATCTATTATAGACTACTATTTAAAATGCCCTAAAACAATGGTGGACATATGTCTTGCAGAATTTGTTTCAAGATACAACAAATATGGTGCTACAATTGAACCAAAGGCCAAACCCAATGTGGTACAGTTTATCAATTTCAACAAACACTTTGATATAGAGAATCATTGTAGAGAGCAATTGGTTCTCTATGTTCCATTTACCATTAATGAGCATACACTCAAACAAAACTTTGACTCTTGGGAACATGCATACATGTACCATGAACAAACCATTCAAACAAATAGTGCAAAGTTCATCCACAGCACAAACTCTGCATGGGGTGACATTGACAAAGCTATAAATAATCTTCAGTCTCTTGAAGATGAAAAGCTCATTGACCTACCAATGCAAGCAAAGATTTCCCAGAAAGAATTATATGACATTCAAACAGACCTTCCAAACATAGGCCATTCTAACCCAAATACCACGTACTCCAATGGATTTGAAATTACAAAGCACCCATAGATTATATATAACAATGAATACTACAAGTTAAGATGAATGTTAAATAAAGAACAAGCAGCAATTGTTAAGGATGTTCTCATAAAAAAGATGAAAAATCCACAAAAGCCATTGCACTTGTTTTTGACTGGGGCAGCTGGAACAAGAAATACTTTTACAACAAAAGCCATCTACCAAGCTCTCATTCGCATGTATAGCAATTTTGTTGACAATAATCCAGACAAACCCAAGGGCTTATTAACTGCATATACAGGTAAAGTAGCATATAACATAGGGGGATTCACATTACATTCAGCATTTCACATACCTTTTAATACATCAAAATTCCTGCCACTGAACATTGAAGTACTTGACACTATGTCAAAGCACTATGATCAATTGTCCATACTTCTTATAGACGAGATATCATTAGTTGGCTCAACATTTCTATAGTATATTGATAGAAGACTACGAGACATAATGCAAATGCCTACAACATACTTTGGGAACCTTGATACCATATTTTGTGGTGACCTTTACCAGGCACAACCTGTCCTTAACTCTGTGGTTTTCGAAAATAGGCCTACTCCAATTGAATTAATGCCTTATAGTTTTTGGAAATACCACATAAAATGCTATTCATTGGTGACTACCACGAGACAAAAAGATGAAATATTTATTTCAATCCTTAATAGACTACAAGTAGGAATTCAGAAAACTCATGACATAGACTATATCAACAAAATATTCTTTCATCCTGTACCATTAGATCCATTGCTTCCACACCTTTTCTATAGGAGAATAGACGTTCAAGCATATAACAAGAAAATGCTATCAATCATTCCAACCCAAATGATTGTGCTAGATGCAATAGATGAAGTTCACGAGGACCTTAATGCAATACGAGTGTACAGTCACACAACGACACTCCCATCACAAATATTCTTGAAACCAAACATTCTTGTTGAGCTTTATGCAGGCAATTACAATGTTCAAGATGGCCTCGTCAATGGTTCAGATGGAAATTTTAAAGCATATACATCACAAAACAATATTGATATTGTTTGGATTAAATTTAATGACCCATCAATTGGACATCACCAGCGCACAAAACTAGCACACTACTATTATACTATCATTGACAAAGACTGGGTGCCTATACAACGCATTGCTAGGCCAATCCAAAAAATAACAATAAACAAGAAAATTACAACTAGAAAACAATTCCCGGTACCAGTAGCATGTGCACAAACCATACATCAATCCCAAGGATTAAAAATGGAGGCCTTGGCTTTTGATCCCACAGGCATTAGACAGCATGGACTAACCTATACAGCTCTGTCACGAACAAAATCAATAGAATCATTATTTCTGTTACAACCTTTAACCATAAAAAAATTCAAAGTTAAAGACAAATTACAACTAGAAATGTCTCGTCTTCAGACATGTACACAATGGCAACTTGATAATCTAAACACATGTTCAAAAAACAAATCACATATGCTCCTATGTACATTGAACACTCGTAGCTTGAAAGCACATGCAGAAGACATTGTCAATGACTATGGCATAATGCAATCTGATATCTTGTGTCTCCAAGAAACACATATGCATCCCTTTGAACTAAATACCTTTCTGTAGTATTTTGATAGCTTCTCTATACATAACATACATGGCATAGCAACTTTAACCAGGAAACATTTACTCTTGTCAAAAACAACACAACATGAAACCTCAAATATTGAAGCCATCACATTAACAGTAATGCTATCTAACAATGAACTCAATGTTTGTAATATTTATGCAAGATCTGCAATTTCCATAGATGAAGTAATCACAATCTTGCAAATAATTATTGGATCCACAAATTTAGAAAACATGTACATTTTAGGCGATTTTAATGTTGACATGTCTTCAGAAAGCAGAAGCAAACAAATGCTTCACAGTTATATGCAGTAGAACAATATACAATTTATATTGAACCAACAACACAACATGGGCAACTCAATCATTGATCACGTTTGGTCCAACACGACTACAAATATATGCTCTATCTATATATCAGAAGCATATTGGACTAATCACAATCCAATTTTCCTAAAATTGCATGTTGCACAATAGAAAAATTAAACTTTATAGAACTTATAGCCTTATATCACCTTTATGCATTGCAATGTCTTTTCCAATGCTATATCCATTATTTGCAAGAGATCTATGGATGAAACTAAAAGACAGTCAAAGCAAATACAAACCACACAAGAAGAATCAACACAATGGTAAAGTGCTCATAGTATTGTTCCTTCATACTCATTCACCCAAATCACAAATATTCAAATAACATTGTTCCAATTCTTTGTAGGACACCAAAAGATGTATCAAAAAGATAAGCAAAACAGGTGCAAATTGCATAGGAAGAGTCAGCACAATGGTAAAGTACTTCGTTCTTCATTGTACCGCCATTTTCCCAGCTTGCTAATATTAAATTAGCATTCAATTGACATTATCCTTGTTCCTTGTAGGACAAGAGTCAAGAAACCTAAGATTGTTTCAATCGAATAGCTAAATGCAAAAAGAGTTGGAGACACCTTCCAAGGTGATCTCCTTGTTGTCTACAAAGCAACATTGGATAAGGCCAACAAAACATGGGAAATGCTATGTGTTGATCTGACAGATCACAAAGCAGAAATGAAAATCACGTTAAATGTTAGTGGAAACCTTGTGTATCACCATGAGCCTAAAATAGTCCCAGGGTCAGCTATTTCAATCTCAGATTTCCAAGTTGCACCTAGGAAAAATTATGATAGAGGTGACTATGATTTCATTTTTATTTTAACAAACATAAGCACCACTGAAAACATCCCCCGCCTCTGTCAAGAGTACAAATTCATTCCAAGTATGACTATCAGCCAATTGCTAACAACTGTAAATGAGTACCCAACTAGCACAATAGCTATGCTGGTAGTTGGTGCCAGAAAAATGGGTACCCAATTTGCAGTTGACATCAAAGATGGCCACACTGACATAGATAGAGCACAGGTATTTCAGTCTACAGAACTTTTACCTCTTCTTTTAGTTTCAAGCTTTTAATGTTCTACAGTGGTCTCTATAACGATTTCCATAACAAAATCTAATTCTCTCATTGAATTGCAGCTGCTATTACGGTCAACATATGAACAACAATACTTTGCACTCAAAGACCAGTTGCATACAAATAAAACACCTGCAATGCTTTTCAAGAATGTTGTAAGAAAAATAGATCAAAAGAACGCATTTCACACATGTCGATCAACATTCATCTATACCTTGAATGACAAAAGAAGCTTGGAAAAACTCAACAGCCTACTGCATTCAACTTTCAAGGTAACAACATTCTTTCTTTAAAAAACTAGTGCATCCAAACTTGTATTTTTGTCTCCTCTAACAATTTTGAACCATATTCTATAGGTTTCTGGTACTCTAAAAGCAGCAAATGCATTTTCCAATCCATTTCATGCATGCTTTCCAAAATGCAAATTCAAATTCATTGCTTATGGCACACTCCAAGAAAAAACTGCTCATTGTAAACAGCGCAACTAGCAAGTTAATTATACATTTTGTTTACAACTTAAAACTACCATAACAACTTATGACAATCAAACAATTCAGTCTTCAATTGACCAGGTCACCATGCACTGTCTATTGCCCACACTGCAAAGGATCAGCTATGAAGACTATATCAAGGACAAGTCAGCAGTGATATTCATCCTACAGGACTTCAGTGCTGAAGGAAATTTTAGCCTTGACCAAAACAATGCCATTGTTGAAGCCATATACATTGACAAATAGATAGGAAACATCACCAGAAGGTAATAAAGTCATTCATATGTAAACTTTTTCTCTTTTGAACCAGCACCTCAAATCACTATCCATACAAACTATGTTTCTAATACATAGCATTTTGTTGGTTTTATAGGAAACTAGGAATACACGAGCATAGATTTACATTGTTCAGGCTTTTACTTTTTCACCTTTCCATGCTCCAAGACATTTCACTGGTTTTCACATGTTAAAGACATCTTTGGTTTTAAAATACTCTATTGCTATTATACATTTAGATACTTCTATAGGTTACTATGTTAAAGTCTTCTTGAATATGGACATCTGAAACTCTAATTTTGTTTTTGCACCTATGAAGACAATGGTTCTCTATGTACGTCTGACATATATGTTCAATAATTATTACCCCTCCATGCATAATTCCATTCAAACTATATAGTTTAAATGTCCCCTTTTACATTCTGTCCTTCCTAGCTTTTCCAATATTTTCTTTCTGATTCTTACGTTTTCAAGAGTTTATGGTGACCAAGTAGAATTTCTTATGGTTGCACACTCTAGACCCATTAACAAGTTACTTGAGACAATAAATGGTTATTTTCCTCTAGCTTTTTTCATTTTTATGTTGTCAATGCAACCAAGTCTCGCCCCTGCTTTTATGCATTGTACTTTATAGTCACTTTTCCATCATGCATTCTAATGTATAGAGTACACTCCTGTATACACAAATCCATATGTTGCTCTCACTACATATATGCATATTTACATGTATATATGCATCTATGTCCATATGCACATATGCACATATTCATGTATGCATGTATTCATCTAAGCTTCTACGTATCCCTGTATGCAACTGCGTATACATGCGTCCATGTATTTATGGATGTGCCACTCTACCCTTGTACCAATTTATTATGTTATATGGATATCGCATATAGTAACACTAATTAGCTCTTTCACTGTACATAGCAGTTGTTTTCATAAATGCTAGATCGAGCTTATATGTATCAGGATACATATATACTCACACTAAAAACTACTGAATTATGATCTCTATTGTCCCATTTTCGTAGAAATGTTACTATTGCAATCAAATATGTAAAGCATTTGTGTCCAAAGAAATTAGATATAGGAATGGAAATATGTTACACAACCTTGTCTTATGCCTTTATAGTAGTTTTTTCATTGCATTTCAAGAAAACTAGAAACTAGAATTTTATTTATATTATTTCATCTATGGCATTTACAGCTTTTCCAATAATTATTACAAGCATAGAGTTCAGTGTTGAATAGTTCTATTGTTCATGTGATGGCTTCAACATTGTTCGTGCCAAATTGCATTATCTGACAAAGTTAAGATGCAAAAACCAAAGTGTCCATTGTGAACACTTATTGCATTCCATGGGACCACATTTCTTTGATGAGTTCTTTTGAACAATCCACTTCCCTTCTATATGTTTCCATATATTGCATATGTTCCTATGAGCACATTAACTATAACAGTTCACAAAATTCCTTTATCCTATATGCTTTCATCATAGCGAGAAAGCTCAAAGCAATTGTAGAATCTAGGTTTTGAGAACAAAGGCTTACAGAACACAAAAACAACACACACAAAGTAATAAAGATGCATAGCAAGTGGCTTAACTCTATATTAAATGACCAAAGTACCCTATCCATGCATGGTCACCAAACCACTCCAGTGCGTTCACCTCCAGCTAGATGTCATTTAATGCATTTAATTTGCATTCATGCATTACGCTCACATTTTCCTAATATTTTAATGCATTTAATCTGTATTCATGGATTATGTACCTCTAGCCACCAACTTTCAAACTATGCCTTTGCTTAAATTTATTTAATCAATTTATGCATTCTCATTTTCTCAAGTTTTTAAAATGAAAATGATTTATAAAGCTACTCAGTCGAATAGAAAAATAGATATATGCTAATTTTCCAATATATAAAATAGCTCTCCAAATGCAAACTGTACAAAAAAATAAGTAATATGTTCAATGGCGAAATGTGATTGGCCAATGCTGCTGGTTAAAAGCATTCAAGGCAAATTAAAAATAGGTTCACAGGAAAGAGCTTTTGATTCTGAATCCATATGCATACTTTGATTCAAACTAGTGGCTGAAGGTACATAATCCACTGATGCAAGCTCAATGCATTGAATGGCATCTGACTAAAGGGAACACTATTTGTATTGCTAGTTACTCTTTGAATATATAACAAGGTTCAAGGAAAAAACTCTCATTATCACACATGTTGACATAATTTTCGTTCCAAACCTCTCTTTATGAGACCGCTTTGCAGTAATAAAAAATATACAAACTTTACAAGCCTCACATGCAACCATGCATCTTGCCCGGAGATACACTTATACATGCATCCATGTGTACTGCAATACATGCATCTATGTACACATGCAGCCATGGATATATGTATCTATGCAACTTCATATGCAATCCATGGATATTTCCATACATGTATATTTAAGCATTTATGTATCCAGCTATGCATCTATCTATCTATCCATGCAACTATGTTTCTATGTATTCTTCTACCTATAGATGCATCCACACATATATGTATCTGTCTTTCTATGTGCAAATGTATACAGGCATCTATCCATATATGTGTCAATGTATATATGAATACATCTATCCATAGATACATGTATCTACGCATCTATGGATACCATGATAGATGTTCACATCCATGTATCTATGGCTACATGTATCAAGTAGCTCGGTTCCAGGTCTTGACTCTACAGCAACAACATCTCCTATGACCACATAGATCTGTAGAATAACAAAAAATGAAACACTCAAAGTAATCACAATGCATCTCTAGCCACTTAAATCTATATTACATGATAAATCCACATTCTGTTTAATGCATTCACTTTGAAACACAATCAAGAAAACAGCTAAATACCACTTTCCAAATTAAAAAAAAAACAACTTTGGAAACATCAACTTCCAGAATTAAATACCAATATGCACAAAGTGATCATATTACTCTAACTAGATGACTATGAACTACATGTTACCTATGCAATCTAAAATCTAAAGACACATACCATCCTTATGCACCTATGCACAAATACATACTGTCTAACATATATACATAATTACATGTACACATATATACATGCAAACCTATATACATGGATGCATACAAAGACTATGTTTCATGGGATTATTAAAGAGTTCACTTGCTTTCTATATGGTTCCATACTTTGCATGTGTGCCTATGAGGACAATAATTACAATATCCAAAACCATAAACGAGTTACTTGAGGCAATAAATAGTTTCTTTCCTCAAATTTCTCTTACATTAGAGGTTTAAAGCACACAGTGAAATTGGCAATGTGAGCAAAAAAAAATTGTGGCTCACTTGTTCATTCGTTCCAAAGCTCTCTTTATAGCACATTTGTGCATTGCCTCCAAGACTCAGATGAATCCTTGGTATTTCAAGGAAAGATTCAATTGGATAACACTAAAAATGATCTAAACTATGATTTTATAATCAAAGTATCTAGATGCATTGCAGCAATCCGAAACCAAACTTCCATTTAACATGCACAATGAAAGTAAACAGAACGAAAAATGCATTTGCTTCAAAGTTTTTAAAGCAATTTCAATAGATTGTCTAGCCATTGTCCAAAATATGGTTTTCTATCAGCATAGTCCTTGAACCTTCTTTAGGTCTGACTGCTACTTTTTTAATTCATTTTCATTGAAAGGTCAAAATGTGAAATGTTCCCAAGGATAATTATACTTATTTATCTCTTTTAATTGTTATATATTCAAATACTATTTAGCAATCCAAACAGCCTCCCCTTTAGTCAAATGCAATTCAATGCATTAATTTTGTATCAATGAATTATGTACTTTCAGCCAATAGTTTTAATCAAAGTATGCATATGGATTCAGAATCAAACTCTCAAAATAAATGCATATATAAATGTGTCTTTTTCTTCATTTCATAATGTATCTATGTATCCATAGGTGCAATCATGCATATATCTTGTCATCTCTTTATGCATCTATCTATATATGTATGGCTGTATCTATGGGTACATGTATACCTTGATTTATGTATATATGCACCTATGAATTGCATACACACATCCATATATATATGCATCTATCGATGACTTGCATGGATACATGTATATATGCATCTATGGACTCATGCACCCATGTATATATGACAACTCATTGGTTCCAAAGCTCTCTTTATAGGACAGTTGTGCATTGCCTCCAAGACTCAGATGAATCCTTCGTATTTCAAGAAAAGATTCGAATGGATAACACTTAAAATGATCTAAACTATGATTTTATAATCAAAGTATACAAATACATTGCAGCAATGCAAAACCCGACTTCCATTTAAGATGTACAATGAAAGTAAATAGAAGCAAAAATGCATTTGCTTCAAAGTTTCTAAAGCAATTTCAACAGATTGTCTAGCCATTGTCCAAAATATGGTTTTCTATCAGCATAGTCCTTGAACTTTCTTTAGGTCTAACTGCTACTTTGTTAATTGACTTTGATTGAAAGGTCAAAATGTGGAATGTCACCAAGGATACTTATACTTACTTATCTCTTTTAATTGTTATATATTCAAAGACTGCTTAGCAATCCAAACAGTCTCCCCTTTGGTCAGATGCCATTCAATGTATTAATTTTTTCTGAATGAATTATGTACCTTCGGCCACTAGTTTTAATCAAAGTATGCATATGGATTCAGAATCAAACTCCCAAAATAAATGCATATATAAATGTGTCTTTTTATCCATTTCATTATGTATCTATGTATCCATAGATGCATCCATGCATATATTGATTTATGCATATCTTGCCATCTCTGCATGCATCTGTCTATATATGTATGATTGTATCTATGGGTGCATGTATACATTGATTTATGCATACATGCACCTATGAATTTCATACACACATCCATCTATATATGTATCTATCAATATTTTGCATGCATACATGTATATATGCATGTATCAACTCATGCACCCATGTATTTGTCTTTGTCTTTGGCCAAATGGCCCCTAATGGCCAAATTATCCTAGCCACCCATGGCCGTCAAGCAATTATAGCGCCTTCCCCACTAGCCACATGCCATTTAATGCATTTGCTTCAATTATTTTGACCTCTCCATGTGTTCGCATTTTCCTGATATTTCAATGCATTTAATTTGCACTCATGGATTACGTATCTCTACTCGCCAGTTTTATAAACTATGCCTTTGCTTAAATTTATTTAATCAATCTATGCAATTTCATTTCACTGATTTTCAATAACAAAAATAATTTATAAAACTATTCTGATAAATAGAAATAGCTAAATGCTAATTTTCTAATATTGATTTATCAGAATAGTGCTAGTTTTCCAATATAACAAAATTAAAAGTTATATGTTGACATACATTTATGCATATTGTCCATACATGCATATATGCATATATGCCTTCATCCATATTTGCATGTGTATATGAATACATCCTTCCATGTAACATATGCATTTGTACCTATATGCAAATATGCATACATCCATGTATACATGTGTTCATATCTCCATCTCTCCATGTAGTTCTGTTTTTTGTGTATACATGTTTCTGTTGTTGCATCCATGCATATATCTATGAATAGCTCTATGTATTTCTCTCTCCATGTATTTAATGTTCTCCAGTACATCAGCATTTACATGTTCTCAGTTTTATGATCTTCCATATTTTTTTTTTTCATAGTATATGCATAAAAACTTCCACTTTGTCATCTGTTTTGACTCTTCTATCCATAAATATCATTATATTTTTATATCCACTCTTCTATTGTTGCATTTCAAGGAAGCTCAAGGATCTCAGTACCTTGTTCAGTACAAAGGAGAGTGAGAAATGCAACATGGATCTTTTTTCTGTGTTTATATTGACGGACTCAGCCCTATGATGATTTTTAAAAGCATAACCAATACCAAACTAGACATTCTTCCACCCCTTGTTGCAAGAAATAATCACTTCATACCCTATTGATTCCATTCATTTCTATTTCCACCCTTGCACGTCCTTTCTTCTCAAATCAAATACATTTCAAAATCCATTTATTTGCTTGTGTTGCATCATACCAATGTGTTGCATTCCTTTTTTCATTAAATCCAGCTCTCTCATTGAAATTTTCATTTCTTGCATTTAATTGTAAGCATATAACTTACAAACGACAAATTCATACCATTTACATTCCCATTCATTCTCATATCCACCATCCCATATCCTTGCCTCCCATGTCAAATACTTTTCATAACTTATTCATACACCTTATTTGCATCTCACCACTCTCTCAATTCGCTCTCTTTGTTCCACTCGCATAACTCATTCTTCTTTTTAACACTCACATATCTTTATCTATCTACACCTCAAATATACCTTCATCCATCACAACAAAATACACACCATACCAAACAAAGAAAAAGATGAAGAAAATATCAAGGTTATGCAAATAAACACTGAGGGCTTCGAAAATAACACTCATAACATACAGTTGTATTCAAGAGTTATTTTCATAATGTCTTTTCTAAACCTTGTTTATTATAGATCCCTAAAACTGCGTATAACAGTTTCTTCAAGCCTATAATGTGTAATCAGATTTAACAAATATTTACATGTTTCCATGCATTCAAATGCATCATTAGGTATCCTTTATACAGTTGTTCAAAACACAATATTGTATATGTTTCAAATGCAAATTGTTCCTGACATTTCTTGCTTTATGCACACATGCATTTATAGATTGTTCTTTGTGTACCAAATTACATGGACACATCTATACATCCATGCATGCATAAATGTTTACATGGATCCATATATTTATGCATTCCTTCGATATATGCATTGCTGATATATAGTTTGTTTTCCCTGTTTTCCTTTCGCTTACTACTGCAAATGCTACTTGAGCATCAATGTGCTTTGACAGATTTGTATTTCTACTTTCTCGTTCACATGTCATGTATTATTTTCACTCTTCTTTGCATTGTGTGCACATGGATACATGTATACATAGATGCCTCAAGCATTGTTACAAATGTTTAAGATTATTTCCATTCAATACTTGAAACAAAATAATAATACATTTTTGCTTCCTGGATAAGATCATAAAGGAAATTTGTTACTGCAAATGTAAACATGCACCCATGTAAAGGTACTAGTATTCATTGGTGTTTCTCTTTTGACTCTTGCATCCTTAAATATCATTATATTTTTATATCTATTCTTCTCTTGTCACATTTTGAGGAAGCTCAAGGATCTTGGAACTTTGTTTAGTCCAAAGGAGAGTGAGAAATGGGACACCAGTCTTTCTTTTGTATTTGTATTGAGACACTCAGCCCTATGATGATTTTAAAAAGCATAACCAATAACAAAATAGACATTCTTCCACCCTTTCTTGGAACAAAAGTTCACTTCATACCCTATCGAATCCACTCATTTCCATTTCCACCCATGCACATCATTTCTTCTCAAATCAAATACATTTCAAAATCCATTTATATGCTTCTCTTGCATCACACCAATGTCTTGCATTCCTTTTTTCTCTCAATCCAGCTCACTCATTCAAATTTTTATATCTTGCATTTATTTTTAAGCGTTTAACTCGAAAATGATAAATTCATATCATTTACATTCCATTCATTCTCACATCCAATTTCACATATCGTTGCTTCCCATATCTAATACTTTCCATAAGGCATTCATATACCTTACTTGCATCACATCATTCTCTCAATTCCTTCTCTTTGTTGCACTTACATTGCTCATTCTTCTTTACCACCCTTACATGTCTTTATCTATCTATAGCTCAAATATGCCTTCATCCATTAGAACAAAATTCACACCATACCAAAGGAAAAAATGAAAAAAATATCAAGGTTATGCAATTAAACACTGAGGGCTTTGAAAATAACTATCACAACATAGAGTTGTATTCAAGACTTCCTTTGAAAACATTTTTTCCTAAATATTGTTTATTGCAGATAACTAAGAGCACATATCACAGTTTCTTGGAGGATAAAATGTATAATCAGATTTCATAAATATTTACATGTATCCATGCATTCAAATGCATCGTTGGATATCCTTAATACACTTGGTCAAAAAACAATAATGTATTATTCTTTTGTTTCGATCATAAATATTCTTTTTATATCTTTCAAATGCAAATTGTTTCTGACATTTTCTAGCTTTGTGCACATAGGCATATATAGATTCTTGTTTACTTACCAACTTACATGGACACATGTACACATAGATGGATGCATAAATGTTTGCCTTCATCCATACATTTATGCATTCCTTCGATATATGCATTGCTAATAAATAGTTAATTTTCCCTGTTTTCTTTCATTTAATACTGCAAATGCAAATTGAGTCTCATTGTTAAAATACAGTTGTATTCAAGAGTTCTTTTCAAAACATCTTTTCTAAATCCTGTTTCTTACAGATTCCTAAAAGCACATATGACAATTCCTCAAAGGCTATAATGTATATTCAGATTTCACAAATATTTACATGTATCCATGCATCCAAATGCATTATTAGATATACTTTATACACTTGTTCCACAAACACTAATGTATTGCTGCTTTGTTTCAGTCAGTAATGTTTTTTTAGTTCTTGTTTAAGCTGCAAATTGTTTCTAACATTTCTAACTTTATGGACGCATGCATATATAGATTCTTCTTAACATACCAAGTTACATGGACACATGTACACATCCGTGCATGCATATGTCTTTACATGGATCCATATTTTAATGCTTTCCTTTCATATATGCATTCATACTAACTAGTTTATTTCTCTTGTTTTCTTTCATTTAATACTGCAAATGCAACTTCAGTCTCATCACGCTTTCAGGCTTGCTCAGGTGCCAAGGATGCTTTTCACTCTTCTATGCATTGTGTGCACGTCGATAAATGTATACATGCATCCATGTATACTTAAATGCTTCAAGCATTGTTACAAATGTTTCTCTCTCAATAATTTGGATGCAAAGTGCTACAAACATGTAGATTATTTTACTGTACCTACATTTTATCTTACCTAATAAGATTCTTTATATCTTTTCAAATTATTTTTTGTTTAAAATATATACACAAAAAAATATTCATTCGTATTACATTAACAACATTCAAATCTAATTTATAATAAAATCAATACCTTTGTACTGTTTCATCTAAGAATTTATCGTAATATTTATTCCACTTATTACATTTTCATAAGTTAAATTATTACATTTTATTTTATATATACACAAATTTAATCTTAGGTAGTAAGGTTCTTTATTATATTTTTGCAAATTACTTATTGTTTATTATATAAACACAAATTTTTATTCATATTACATAAACAATATTAAAATCTTATTTATAATAAAATCAATAGCTTTCTAGTCATTCATCTAACAATTTATTGTAATATAATTACATTGTTCTATACACGAAAATATCTTATCATATTACATAGACATGATTTAAATCTTATTTATAATAAAATCAATAGCTTTATATAATACTAATCTTCATACTACATTAAAAAAAACATTGATTAATCTTACAAAAGTTTATACTCAAATGAGCTACCCCTATCAATCTTCCACCTAACACTATTGTTTCTATTAGCACTTGCATATTGTGATATGATAAACTAAAATAACTCAATTGTATTAATTAACATAGCATGTGTTCTACAACAGTACACTAAACATAATTTTATTTACAAATAGACATACAAGCAAAAAAAAGAAATATGGTAAACTTTGTTTCACCATGCATATAAATATGGGTCATGTAAAGAATGCATTTTCCTTTTTTGCCCGCACACATGTTTTTTGTAAATAGTTGCAAATGATATTTGATGCTTTAGAAATATCTCTACATCAAAACTTTGTTCCATTTAAAATGACTAATGAATTTTTCGATCAAAAGGTTTTCTAAAAAAAAAAAAATTAAAAAACATTGCACTAGTCATAAATAGTTTATTTCTCCTGTTTTCTTTCATTTAATACTGTAAATGCGAGCTGAGTCTCCTCCTGCTTTAAGACTCGTTCACATGCCAACTATGCATCTCACTCTTCTATGCATTATGTGCACGTGGATACATGTATGCATATATGTCTCAAGCATTATTTCAAATGTTTCTGATTGTTTGCATTCAATAATTAATACAAATTAATAATGCATTCTTGCTTCCTAATTAAGATAATAAAGAATCTTCCTTCTCACAAATGTATACATACACACACAAAAAAACAAGTATTCATTGGTATATCTATAAAAAAGTCCAAGTATACATGGTACCCATAAATAAAATTTCCCTTGCATCCATCCACACGTGTTACCTGTTCACATGTCCCTATGGACCACGTTGCCCATGCACCCTAAAAATTCCATGCATTAGTGAACTTCTAAAAATAACTTCAAACTTTTCTAGCTATTTTTAATACATTTATATTTCTATTTGCTATCTAAAAACTTTTTCTAACTCATAGCTACATGAATTTTACCTCTCGACAGGAACTCGATGCTTGTGTCACTTGTTTCATATCGCCACTATAAAAAAAAAAAAAAAGTGTATTAGATAGCCACTATAAAAACTATTACTAGGCATAAACCAAGTGTCGAACATAGTCTCGAGGACCAACATAAAACTCTTTTATCTATGGGTCAGTAATCAAGCCAAAGACTAATCAAGCCTAGAGCACATGCAAGGAGGCCAAACTCGCAATTTAGAAAGAGAATTCGTTGCACACAACATGAAGAACGGTTCATTAAAAAGGCATCAAAACTTTTCAAGCAAAGAGAATATGTTTATACCAGTGTATAAATTAAATCAACTGCTACAAGTCTGGAATAGATGATAAAATTTCTACAAGAAAATAAGCTAACTTCCACAAACTTGGCACCGAGGGAACAAGCTATACAACAGTGACATTATAGAAGGGAGAGAGGAGCTACGAAATAAGGAACCAAAGACAAAATGCATAGACTATTTTGGCATAATTCAAGGTCACAAGGCATCGATATGCAGCCTTAACTATCCCCAATCTGTGTCAAGATACGTCCAAGGCAAAAGGAGATATCAAGTCAGCTTAACCAAGTGCCATCACAAGGAACATCTTTTGAAGACATGCATTCTAAATGTGAAAACAAAAATAGGGCATATGAGCTATTTGGTAGTATGCGTCAAAGAAATGTGGTCACATGGAGTGCATCGATGTAGGATATGCATGCAAAAGAAAAGAATATAATTTATGAAAATCTCAACTTAGCCATCAGTATAAAATATCCCAAGTGAATTGTAGATGCAGATGAAGAATATAGGGTTTAATTGCACAGAAGTTAAGAGTGGTATATTAGGGCCAAAGTTCCAATCGAGTATATGGGCAAGAACATCATTTAAGCATTACGATAGGGGAATGGTTTAGTCTAATAGACATGCATGCAAGTTTCCAGAGATATAGACCGATCCCATATCGACTGTTGGAGGATCGAGGAAAAGCTTTTCATGAATAAAGATTTGGCTAAGCAAGCCATGAAACCTAACGAAATGAAATTAAACCCTAGGGAAGAGAATAAAATATGTAGATGCTTCACAAAATAGCCTAAAGTTACAGAGATAATGCACCTACCTGGCGGAGAGCACACGGTTCTAGCCTCTGTCAAAGTAAAAGCATGAATCACATTTGGTCCTCTCCAGGTCTGCCTTTGACCTTCTTACTCTTCCTTGCTTCTCACTAGGTATACTCTCCTTTCATAGATTCTGGTTCCTCTCAAATACGCCAGATATCGTGCTCCAGTGTATTTTCCCCAGGTCAAGAAACCAAGCAAGAAACAAATGATGCACCGCAGACTCAGCCAATTTTCTCCCCCAAAAACCTCAGAAAAACCATCATAATTCCCCAAATCCCTCCAGAGGATAACTTCCTACCAAAAAGGAAGGCTGTTAGATTTTATTTCAAAAACCCTTCCCCAAAATTCAGTTGTAAATCCCTAAATAAAAGAAAAAAAACAAGATGAAGGAATTTCTATTTCTTTTATGACAAAATCAAGCAATATTATCACAATAACACAATTTTCCTTATAAAATTCTAGTTCCTAGCCGTGCATGTCCCTACTTTTGTCTCTTACTATCTTTTCCCCACTTTTACAATCAGTTCGAAGAATATCTTTCATATTTATTTAATTTTTCAGAATGCTTTCCATTTTGTGCTTGACTTTTATCCAACCAAAATTTTATCTTATCTTTTATTTTATTTTATTTATTTATTTATTTTTTAATTAAAAATCACATTATCTTTTCACATTAACATAATTATCTTTTAGGATAATAACTTATCCATTATAATATTTTTAGAAAACAAATTGGTCAATTTATTTTATAATAACACTTTTACTTTTAATGAAATAATTTAATTTAATCAATTGTTATAAATCATCTAATTTAATTTACTTTAATTATTATTCTAATTTCTCATTTTATTTTAAATAACCTTGCAAACAACTTTTGATTTAATTAATTGTTTAAACTAGACTATTTCCATATTATGTTTTCCACACAATCAAGGAACACAATAAACAATGACACATTGAACAAACACTCACACAAAGACCAGGATGATTGATACTGAGGGGCACTACATGCCAAATTATGTGGCATAAATATCTAGACTCCCTTGATAATGAAAGAATTTTCACTCAGAAAAACCTTCCTCAAGGCTCAAAAGTCTAAAATTTTATTTCTTTTTCTAGATCTATCATTCTTCCTCACCTCTCCTAGTTAATAAATAATGGGGAAAAGGAATTATTTTGGAATGATGCTTGGAATGGATATAAACCCCTCAAAACCCTTGGGGATTAGGGCCAAATTGAAGTTGCTCTCAAGGCTCTTTGGGGAGACAAAGTTAAAGATTACTTGCATAATGTTCCAGGGGATCAAGGCATAATAATTTGGAAATATTTTGATTTTCTCCTAGTTACCATTCATATGAAACTCTCTCTCAAAGTTGAACTCAAGAAATGGCAAATTTTCTTGTCCAACAATCAAGATGTTATTATCTAGACAAAGAGTAAATATGGTAATTACAAGCTAAAAGATGGTTATAATTCCTTAGTTTCTCCTAGCTTGTCAAAGCCATGGCCTTTCAAATTATGTTGGGGACTGAGTATTCTTCCCAAAGAAGGAGCTTTCACTTGGCTTGCTTTGAAAGATAGAATATTAATAGGGATGTGCCTAGACATATTAGGAATAACTCCTCTTTTCCTCTATGTTCTTTGTGGTCATGCATATGAATCTATGGATCATCTTTTGATTGGTTGTGAATTTTTGCATCATTGCTAGACTAGGTTGTTGAATAAACTTGGGTGGTACTCTACAAAATTCAATTCTAAATTATTTTCTTAGGGCCTATCCTCTTTCCTAATTCTTCCCTTTCTTGCATTTGGGAGATCATTCCAACCATTATGTCTTGGAATATATGGCTAGAAAGGAACAACAAAATATTTAGAAAAAAGGATTTGAATGTGTCCCAGGTGATTCAGAAAATTGAGATTGCCATCTTTGAAATGACAATTTCATGGGTATTCAAAAACTCACATGCTCCAAGAATCTTCTCCTCATGGGATTCTTTTATCTTGAAAAAGTGGCCTCTCATTAAACTTCCATGTGTTGGTTCCATTCAAAATAACAAAACCATAATTAAAAGAAAGCTGGTTAATTGGGTCCCTCCTTCCCATGAGTGCATAAAAATCAATTTTAACAGGGCCTCATGGGGCAACCCTAGTAAGTCAAGGGTAGTTGCAATGCTAAGATATTGGCAATGTAATTTTGTGGGATATGTGTGTGAATGGCTTGTTGATGTAACCAACAATGTGGTCAAATTTAATGTGTTAAGGCTTGGCATCGAACTGGCATTGAAACTCTCTATCCCCCATATTACAATTGAAGGGATTCTCTGATAGTAATATCAATAATTAAAAATAGGTGATGCAGGAGCATACAGGGAGTAAGAAATCTTACATCACCCAAAAAAATGTTGTTTCTTTTCAATAAGGGCTAAATTTGGAATGGTTACTATTTTAGTAAGTTTACATTTATGCACAATTGGACATGAAATATTACACAAACCTCGAGAATGGTAAATTGAAGCCAATGGAGAAGAAATAACTTCAATACCATTTGTCATTTGAGCAATATTAAAATTTTAATTTTGAAAATCATAGTAAAAATATTCTTAGTCAATTTTGAGGCACTTAGAGGCTCCGGATGGGCCTGAAAATTGGTGGAAAACGAAAGTAGCTAGCCTTTAAGCCTTAGTGGTAGAAGATTTCTTGAGAGCTTTCCAAAAATGTATTATAATAGAAAATCTGATGATTGGATCAAAAGTTATGACCCCATGAAGTTGTAATACCAAAATTAATAAAATTTCAAAATATCTTCTTGACGAAGTTATACTTTTCAGAAGATTCTAGGGCGATTATTGAGGAAAATAAAAAAGGTTAAGTGTGGATTATAGGAGGTGGCCTTGATAGTGCATATTGTGGCTCTGAATAGTAGATTTTCTTTTTAGAGTTGATTTTGTTGTAATGAATCAAGCCCATGAGGTTGTACCATGTAAGCTTTGAATTTGTAACTTCATTTTCTGAAAATAATTGAAAGTGAGCCATTTTTCTATCTCCCATCTTTTGTGTTGGTATATGTTGTTATTTCTATGGTTTTTGAGTGGTGTGGCCCTCATCAATAAGAAAATTGAATCCTGGCACCTGAACTATTTGTTACTGCCTATTTTATCTCAACTTGAAAAATTCACCTCCTTTTAGGTCATGTATTGTTATAGAGAGGCTAATTCTTGCATAGAATCCTTGGCCAATAAACTATTGATATTCACTGATTTCAAAATATTCAATGGTCAGGAATGCTTGGGATTATTCATAGGATAGTATTGATTATTCTCCCCATTTCTTTTGGATCAACTCTTAATTAGTTGCAATTTCAGTCATTAGAAATATAATTGCCCCTCATCGCTTAATTTGGCAACTATTTTGTTTGCATTTCAAAGCTTTTTCTACATAAGCTAGATAGATTCACAATTTTCAAAGAATTTTTTTATGATGCTAATGTAATTTATGGTACTCATGTTTAGGGATGTGTTTGTTCTTCAAACCTTGTCGTTTATGTGTTGATTAGGTGGTGGATTCTTTTAATACATATGCCTTATATCATGTTGGGTTTTATGATAGCTTGCAATGTTACCTCTATTGCTCCACCTGTCATATTGTCACCTAAGATGTTTCAAATCATAACTAAGCCTGCTCTTGATCCTTGTCCAACTGTGGGAGCTCACTTCTTACTGTCAGACAGTGGTGGGGATATTTACAGAGATTCTACTTTGTGTGGAGTTAATGCAAAATTTGGTAATGATTACGTTTCTCTTTTGGCATATGTTACCTTGATTGGCAGAATCTAGACATATGTATGTTTATTCTCCAATTTTCTTTCTGGAGATAATTGGTTATAACTATTGCTTCATGGATGTCTGCTTGTGTGAAGCTTACTCAAGTTGATGGATATTGTTGAGGCCATACATAGCAGCTATTGAGCTATCTTTTCATCGATTCCATGATAAAACTTTATGACATGAAATTATGTGGTTTGGCTCTCTATTTGGTGGAACCTGGAAATTCTTGCTTGGTCACCTAGTACTTATATTTGCACTTCATTAATGGATATTGTCCCTACCACCTTTTCCTAGTACAATAGGAAGTCAATGTTTTAATTGCAAGCTTGTGTGATTGCTCCCTATCTTGGTGTGGGTGAAATTCTAGGCTTTATTAATATGGCTTCTTGGTATTTTTTCACACACTATCTCAACTTTCTTTGGTATTGTAATTCCAATGGATGGCTCTTTCAAAGTTTTGGTTCCTAATAGATTACATGAAATTTGTGATAGCTAGCCTCTCATGACTAAAAAGTTGAGGAGGGCCTTTGTGATTGAATGTAATCAAGTTATTGAGGAAATTTCAACAATCCTTGGTGAGGATTGGTGGAGTTTCATGCAATGGTGATGCCACACAAAATTGCTTCAATATTTGTTTCAAATCTTATGGATGTTCTTTGGTGTGTTGAAATGGTGAAATTTTTAGCAGGTACTTATTTACTACTGCATGTTTTTCTACTTTTATCTTTGCAACTAGCCCTAGAGAGTTATAATATCTTGCATGGTTCAAATTTATTTGGGGCTATCCTTTGTCACCGCCACTTATTATCTAACAGGTGTCTCTCAACCTTGCTTTGTTTGATGGCTCATGGCCTAATTCATGACTATCCAAATGAATTTGATTGTCACTTACATAAATTGAGGTTCTATTATGGTAATTTAGTTTTTGACATAATCTAATCTCTTTATAATGTTGTGAGATTTTTCATCCTCCATGCCCTCATAGAGCCTCATGAGGTTCCCTATTTCCCTCATCCAGCAAAAATTTCCCCCTTGGCTGAAAGCTGCACCTAAATTTTCCTTTTTTAGATTCATGGCAACATGCGACCCTTGAATGGTTTCTTTATGGTGTTTTGATATATGGGTAGCAGGTTCTTTTGCTCTGTAATGGTTTAATTGTGGGGCTATTATTTATATTATGGCTAAACCCACATTTTTCCTCTTTGGTTTCTTACATTCTCAGATCAATTTTGTGCTATATAGGTCATTCCTCTTCCAACCATGGCTTTTTTTTCGCTTTTCCATAGATTTGTTTCAGTGACCATGGTTCTTAGGGTATTCTTAACATTACTTTTGGAATTTTAACTTCTATTTTTCTTTGTTCTTGGTCTACTTTGGCCCTTGATGATCTTGGATTTTTGGATGGTCATTTCCCCACTATTAATAGTTTAGCATCTTCTTCTTTTAGTTTTTTTTCAGTATCTTGGTGATTAGACTCTCAATGGGAGAATTTTGTAATACATTTGTAATGTATTTGGGAGAATTTTGTAAAGCATATCCTTTTAGTTTTCTCTAGCTCTCTCTCAACTTATGAGTACCCTCATATATTGTAAACCTAAAGTGTACTTCCTTCTTACTTTTAATAAAATTTAGTGGCTTCACCACTTTTACTGAAAAAATAATAATTCATAATATAAAATTTACTAAATATATTATCTATTTAAAATTTAGCTATAACAATTAGGTTTATATTATGGATAGTGTTATGATCATAGTTAGGGTTAGAGTTAGGGCTAGGGTTAGGGTTAGGGTATGAGTTAGGATTAGAGTTAGATCTTGAAAATAACTAATTAAAAATTCTAAAACACTATAATTAACAAAACTTACTCTAAATCTAATTATATCCCTAAACCTAACCCTAACCCTAACTTTAACCTTAACAATAAATTCTAAACCATTATCCTAATCCTAGACCTATCTCTAACACCAACTATGATCATAACACTATCTATAACTATAAACTTAATTTTAATCACTAACTTTTAACTAAATAATATATTTATTAAATTTTATATTATGAATTATTATATTAAATAAATTTAATAAATAACATAAATATAATATATACTAAAAATAATTAAAATATAGATATTAAATATTAACGAACAATGATTGCGTAAGTGCACCAAGATGGTTCCCAAAAAGCTTAAGTGGCCACATTTTTTTGGAATTAGAAAATGTTGACCTTGGATGTGAAATTGAGGATAGTTACACTCAAAATTTTGAGATGGAACAAAAACAAGGATTGAAGTGCTTCGAGTCTACTTTCTAAACTACTAATTTATTTTGAAAATGGTTGAGATTAAGGGGTTCAAAAGAGGGATGTACACAAATTGGTGTTGTTTTTGTCAGAAAAACATAACATAGCAACTCTTGTACAACCTAGCATGGTGAAATTTTTTGTAGTATTTTTAAAATCACTATAGTTAGAATTTAGCTAACAGCATCTAGTTGATGCATGAATTTTTTTAATATTTTTTACTAATTTTCTAAGTGGGCACTTCCTAAAAAGTAGAATTTTGGCCATGCTCCCCTACAAATTTTGGAAAATAATTTTTTTTTTTTTAAATAAAAATTTGTAGAATGGAGTCTAGTTTCTAAAAATGTAATTTATTTGAAATTTTGATGAACAATTAATTTATAACAAAAAAAATGCCAAGCACTTCTTTTTGGCAAAAATCAAACATACAAACAAAGGAAATTATGGATGAAAGGCTTAACATTGCCAAAAAGTGAAAAAAATTACATTGTTGGATAGCTAAGAGAGAACCTAACATTACCCATGTGTTCAATTTTGTCGATATTGAGTCAGATGCAATCCTTATGGTGAGCACAGACCCAATTATGTGAAAAATTGTAGAATTTGAAAAAACACGTCTCTAGCCTCATTGGGAATGCTCTCCAAGCCTTTGGGTTGCTATTCCAAGGAAAATATTTTCAATTTTTTCTTCTTTTTTTTAACATGAAATAATGCGAGCGCATTATAACATGCTTGCGCTATGAGTTTTCAAAAAAAAATCAAAAGTGGCCACGAAATTGTTACCCAATTTCATGCACCCGCCCGATTACAGATGGTATGATTTTTCCAAAGTCCATGAATGACAGAGTCAACACTTTTGGATTAAACAATGTATGGTATTTTGAATAACCACACTAAATGGTTCATCATAGGAAGAGGATAATGAAGAATATGATTGTAGAAATGACACTGGGAGACAATAGGGAAGGAGGAGATTGGAAAATAAAGAAAAAGTGAAAATAGGTAAAAAAAAATTGATCAAAACGTAATAGAGGAATGAATAATATAGTAATATGATATGACACAAATAAATGGATCAAAAAAAGTTAAAGGTTAAATGTTTCAAACAATGAATAAATAAACTTAAGAGAATTATAAAGATGAATTATATAAAAAATGATTGAGGAACAATTACCAAAATTATTAAAATAAATGAAGTCAAATTTTCTAATATTACCCTAACAAAGTCCTATAATACATAAAACTTAGAGTAATATAATTTCTTTAAAGAAAAAATATATATATCAAAGCACATTTTAATTTAAGTTACTCATATTAGTCTCTTCACAACTTTCCATGAAATTAGATCAAATTTCCTAAAGGCTGAAAATTTTCTCATTTGGGGCTATAGTTTTGGGACGATGATTTATAGACTTGAAACCAAATTTTTAGGTCCATTCATAATCTAGACTCAAAATTGGGGTTTTGAGATGCATTCACAAAATGTAGGATATAGATCAAGTTTTTGAGACCCATTTGTAATCCAAAACCCAAAATTAGGGGTTCTAGGTCCATTTATAATCCGTACCTACCCAAAATTAGATTTTAAGATTCATTTGATGTTTGGGTTCAAAATTGATATTTTGAGGTTGATTCATAGACTAGGTCTAAAATTGGGGTTTTGAAGTCCATTTATAGTTAGTGGGTCCAAAATTAATGTTTTGAGGTCCATTTGTAGTTTGCAGGGAAAAAATTAAGGTTTTAACATAATCATCAACTATAAGGGAGAATGAGAATTTTGGCATAGTTGTGCAATTGTAAGGAAGAATGATATTTTTGGCACAATTGCACAACTACAAGGGAGGACGAGAATTTTTGCACAATTATTTGACTTGGATGAATTTTTTTGATGAAGGAAGAGTGATAGATTTTTGGGGTTTTAATGTAGTATTGTAGGGATTGTGGGTGGATAAGATAACTCTACCAAAAGGGTCTAGGTGGACTATCAGGGTTTTAGCATAGTCACATAGTGGGATTGTAAGATCAAATTAAAGTCTAATTTTCCATCTAAGAGGAAAAGGAGATTTTAGAGACCATTATTTTTTATTCAAGAAGCTATTGAGTCCATTTTTTTAATGAGAATCTCAAAGAGGATCATGTTTTGGTGATTGATTGGCACATAGTTGAGATCATTTTGTTATTATTGGGAGACAAATTCCACCATTTAGGGCCTCAAAACTACAATTTAATGATCTACTTTTGAGTTTTTTTTTAAATTTAGCACTCATAATTACATTACATGCTATTGATTTAAAGATCACTCTTGAGACTCATTTAGATACGAAGAAGGTAGAGGATGATTATTAAACCATTTTATATATTTCATACTTAAATTGATAGTTTAGACTTAAACTTGGAAAATTGACAATCAAGACAACTAATAAAAGCAGTATCAAATTCACACAATGAACTTGTATAAAATCCAATAACAAAATTTATATACATATATATATATATAAAGAACCCAATTTTAAAAGAAGAGGGACTTGTTGAGGAGGTCACAACAAGAGGTATGCCCATTAATAAATATGACAAATAAGTAAATAGGATCAATGTATAAAACTATGAAAATATATAAATAAAAAAAAAATATAAAAGTATGTTTAAAGATACATAAATTACATAGAAAAATACTCATTATCTTTACTAAACTAGTAGTCGTGTGCACAAGCATGCAACAATCAGCTGATAGGGGTGCACCACAAATGGCTATTTAGTGGGAAAGAAGTAGGAAACTTCTTTTGTGGAATGGAATGTGAAATAAAAAAAAGTGATAATATTTACAATTATTTGATTGAGTTGAGAAACGGAAATCATGCTAATTAGTCAATAGGAAGTAACATGAGGTTAGTTCATATCCAATTGGCTATGGGTGGGAGATTATGAACCTTTTCCACAAAGACAAGAAATTGATTTGTG
This sequence comes from Sequoia sempervirens, assembly GCA_007258455.2. Classification (NCBI taxonomy): domain Eukaryota; kingdom Viridiplantae; phylum Streptophyta; class Pinopsida; order Cupressales; family Cupressaceae; genus Sequoia; species Sequoia sempervirens. Next base: position 45,342,006 of record VDFB02353493.1, read on the forward strand.
CATCTCCACATAGAAAACTACTAGTTGAAAATTGATTAATGAAAATGTAAAATAAAATCATAGGCCATGTTGAATGAATCTAATTAGTTACAATGTATCCATTAATTTTAATTTTAAGCAAGTAATCATCAATAACTTTTATTTTATTAATATGTAATATTTAATAATTTTAGTTACAATAGTTATTTATAATTGATTTACTTAATAATGTTAGGAATATAGTAAATTAATTCTCAACAAATACAATTTTTTAATAAATTTATTCTTTAAAAATGATAACTGAGAAATATAAATTTAATTTAATTTTTTAAATAATTTTTTTTTCTAACAACAATAGTTTCACACCAAAATTTAAGGTATGAGATAATTTTATCTCTATTTTAGTTTTATATTTATTAGCCCTAGATGCACATGTATATTTTAGCTTTTTTCTAGGTTATTCAATCAATTAATTCATTATTATTTAATTATGTTAACATACATATGCATACAAATACAAGGCAAATTTTTTAAAGAGTTATTACCCATGCCTTTAATTACTAATATTGGATTAAAAAGTATTGTTTAACAAAGGTAGTCAATAACTTTGGGTATCAAATATTTTTGAAGAAAGAAAGATGTTTAATATTGGATACTTTTTATAATTACTATTTAGTGCATAATTTTGTAAATTAGAGTTTTACTATGCATGTGTTTTTTGGGTTAGTAGTAGTAAAATAAAATGGAGACAAGTATAAGGATTAAAAAGTAGTCAATTAAAAGGAAATTGGAAATAAAAATATCATTTTTTAATGAATTACTTCATAGTGCAATTGAAGACTCAGTGACACCATCTTTGATCAGAAACAAATAAATAGACCTCATGAAAAGAAGAGTGTGATGACACAATACAATTTTTTTTGGATTGTTAGAATAAATGAATACAAGATATGATTTGCTTTGAAGTGACATGAAAAAAGTCTCAAGTGCTTGTTGGACTCAAGGAACACTAAGAGGGGGGGTGAATCAGTGTTCAAAAAATTTGACTTCCAATTTAGATCCTAAACCATTATCAACACGTAAACATAAATAAAGATGCATGCACATAAATAAGATGATCAAGACACCATAACACCAATATTTTTATATGGAAACCCTATTAGGGGAAAAACCATGGTGGAGATTAATCCACAATTTATACTCTATTAAAAGTATGAATAAAAGAGAATGCACTTGCATTCAGGCACACTTCCTAGAGCTCAGTACTCAAAATAAGAAAAGGTTCACTGCCTTACAAAATGTTTGTGATTACAACTGTAGACACCTAAATTTGGACACTTAATTTATCCAAATTCATCCCCTTTCCTCTAAGCATCCCCTTATCTGCATTAATTAAGTAATATCACTATTATTTAATTAATACCTCTAAAGTTCTTCTAATCCCTAAGGTATCTAGTTAAATAATTAAATAAATTCCCCCTTTCATCAAATGAATTAAATAAATATAACATTTATTTAATTCCTCACATATCACATCTCTTTCTTAATCCTAATTATTCTCTTAATCTCATCATTAGGGATGTGCACATGCCTAATCCTTGATTAGGATGTGTTACATCCTCCAACTTTTGCAAGTTGGCCTCTAATCTCTCTTAGCCACCTAACCCTCCTCTAATGCTTCATTAAAAATCCTAATCAACCTCTTAAGGAATTTTAATTCCTTTTATCCTTCCAAAGAATATTAACTTCTTTTTTCTCTTCCCCGTGTGATCTTTGACTTGTCACATCAAGTCACATGTCACATCCTCCATAATCTCCCACTTGCCTTTAATATGTCATTAATTTGTCTAATCAAGTACTTGCACAACCTTAATCACTTAATTAGGTCATCCCCAATCTCCATATCATTTATGGAATGTGTCATAAGTCAACCTTCTTAAAGGCTTTCTCTTTTTGAAGAAGGCACTCCATTCCCTATGTGAATTTTTAATTCACATTTAATCCCTCAATGCATTCCTTGGAATTTAAAATTCTTTCTCTCATCCCCATGAGGATATTTGAGGAATTTTTAATTCCCCACATGTCCTCTCACCAACATGGGGACAAGAACCTCCTTTATGAGGAGATCTTGTCCAATCCCAAGGTACTATGTACCACCTCCATGTCATATACTACCCTTCTACCTCATGTACACATCACCTCTTTTAAGCCATTTCACATGCCACATGTCAAGATGTGAGGGCTTGTGAGTTCTCAACTCACCTTTTCCCTACATCTTGATCTTGGTGGCTCAATATTGACCATCCATTTCCATAGAGAATTCTAAATTCTCTATAAATGCCCCCTCTTTTCTCTCATTTTAGGAGAGATCATTCGTGCTAGCCAAACTCTTGCAAAAAATTTCCTTGAGCCATACTTAGCCATTTTCCATACTTGCATCCACTTTCATCCATATTTCATCCATCTTACAATCCACATTTGCATCTCTTTCCATTCAAGGAGTATAGAACACCAAAGATCGAAGGGCCAACGAAAGAATCAATTCGAGACAAGGTAAAAGGTTCTATTTTGTTGTCTTTATTTTCTATTGAATCCAACTAGGCTAATCTTGAGGTGTAGGGTGTCTTTTGTTGTTATTGTGCACTTTCATTTCTTGATTGTTTTTTGTTCATTTTCTAACATTGAAATTCACCCTATCACATTTCTGGCACACCCAGTGGGACCCACAAACTAGTCTCTTGCTTTCACGTTTGTTGTTTTTTAACTTTTTGTAGGTACAAGTTATAGAGGGGCGGACCGACCTACAGAGGGGCAGACCTGACCTTCCTAGGGTGGACCTGACCTATAGGTGTAGACCTAACCTGACAGATAGGTGGACCCACCCTCCACAGGTGGACCCGACCTTGCTCAGGGGCAGACTTGCCCTCCACAGACCTCAAAAGGTGCTTTTGGAAATTTTTTATAGAGGGGCGGACCTAACCTATAGACAGGTGGTCCTGACCTATAGACAAGTGGATTTGACCTGCAGACAGCCGGACCTGACCTCTACACAGCTGGATTTTCCCTAGACAATTTTTTTCCAGAAGGTAAAATTTCACTTTTTAGCACTCCTTTTGACTATTTTAAGGGTTTTTAACCACTAACTTAGGCACATAGTTAACTAGGGGTGTCAATTAACCTTGTTTGATGTGTTTTTGGTGGAGCTATTTGATGTATCCAATCCCCTTGTACCATTCGACTATCTTGGGTGACGAGAAATTGTAGCTTACCACATCTTTTGAGTCATCCTTTTTTTTATTTTTCTTAGTGGGACCTACTTGGGGATTTCGTCACCCCAAGGGATGATTCCAACCACGCGTATCGGCGGGGTATATAAAGGGGGAGAGCGAAAGTTGTACCTCAATCCAACCATGTTGTAATTGGCGAAGCATCAAGATGATGTGAAGAGTTGGTCTGGGCCTTTAAGGTTCCCAACTCACACTTGTAATGCGTTGGTGTTCACAGTTTGGGCCTCACGTATCAGGTGTATATCAAGGACTCCCTAGTAAGCATGTTCATCCTAGATTAGAAGACTTTGTCGACCATACCCAAGGTTTCTACTAGACTTAGGATTGTGTTGTCTGAATTGTCTTCTTTGTGTGAAACCAGTGATTGTCTGATTCATTTGACTCAGCCATATCCTTTTCTTTGATGATTATTTTTTTTTGAGTCCTTTTCCTTAGTCATCTTGTCAAAAGTCAAGTTTAAACTTGTCCAGGGGTGAACCTGACCTCTGAACAGGTGAACCTGACCTATAAACTAGTCCTTTGAAGCCTATTTTAGCCATTTTTGACCAAATTTTGCTCCATAGGCGGACCTGCCCTCCTGACAGGTGAACCTGACCTTGGACCAGCCTTTTCCAGCCTCTTTCAACCAAATTTGACCAACTTTTTCTCCATAGGCGGACCCAGCCTCCTAACAGGTAGACTTGCCCTCCCGATAGGCGGACCTACCCTCCAGGAGCAGACCTAACCCATCCAGGGGTGGACCTGACCTATAAACCATCCTTTGGAGTTTGTTCTAGCCATTTTTGACCAACTTTTGCTCCATAGGCGAACCTGCCCTCCTGATAGGCAGACCTTCCCTCTGGATAGGTGAACTTGCCCTCCACAGGTGGACCTACCCTCCACAAGGGCGGACCTGACCCTTGACCGATTAGCTTTTTCATCTATTTCATTATTTCGTGTGCTCTTTTCATCGTTTTGATCAATTAATTAACCCATTCCAAGTAAATGTTCACCCATTTCAAACCTTCTTCTATCATTTCAAACTCTCGTTCAGTCGTTCTGAGTAAACATTCATCCATTTCGAACCTTCTTCTATCATTTTGAACTCTTATTCACCTATTTTGATCAATCATCTACTCATTCTGAGTAATCTATCATTCATCCTGAGCTTTCGTATTCTTGTTCCAAGAGTCATTTACTCATTCTAAGTAGTTGTTCATCTATTCCAATCAATCATTTACTCATTTTGAGTATTTGTTCATCCATTTCTATCATCCATTGCACCAATAAAATCATCATTTTCCCCATCCAAATCCCCTGAACTTTGTCTCAGGTTATTATCCAAATTGACCTAAGTGCCTGATCTAATCATCATCATCAACATCCACTTAGGATTGTCATATGTCCTAAGTAATCATTATCGTTGGCCCAATCAATCCCTTTTCAATCTCAAAGTGGATTCAGTGCCGCAATCATCCTTTTGTCCTTTAATCTGATCAATCAGTATCCTAAGTCACCTAGGGTAATATCTAAATAGGGTTTAGAATCCCTTCCATCATCCTATCCAATCCATCATTCGATCGTATCAATCATCGATCCAATGCAATCCAATCCAATCACATTCCTATCTAATCACCTTTGACCCAATCAATCTTCTTCCATCCTGAAGTAGATTTGGTGTCATAATCATCCTTTGATAATCAAATTTGATCATCGGAATTAATTCCATTGCATCATCTGATCATCCTAATCTGAGCTTTAATCCAATCCCAATCTAAGCTTAACTTAAATCCCGATTTGAGCTTTAGTCCATTCCCATCCCAAATCTTTGATCCTTTCATCATCATGAATCCTTATCCTCCATCAATAGTAGTCAAGGGAAAACCTAATTACATCAACAACAATAACGGAATTCTTGTCAATCAAGAAGAATGTGACATAGATCACCTTGACACTATCATTGTTAGTAAGCTTTCTCCACCTGCTGTCCAAAATCCAATCACCCCTTCGAGTTATCCCGTTATGTCTTCATCCATGCCTAATCATGCTCCTTATGCTACCTTTGACAAGGGATATCCATCATATCCTTCATCCACATCATCCTCTTATCCAACACCTGCATCCTCTTATCCTAGTCTGCCATCACAATACCCCTATCATAATCCCTCGTCCACATCCTCCTATCTCCATCCTCCATCCGCATATACCCACTACCTTAATCTTCCATACCAATCTACTCACCCTAATCCTACATTCACACCTTCCTATCCTAATCCAACATCCACACCAACCTATCCTAATCTAACATCTACATCCACTTATCCTAATCTAACATCCACATTTCCCTATCTCAATCTACCACCTCAATCTTCCCATCCTAATCCACCATCCCAATACCCTTACTACAATCCACCACCTACATCCTCGTGTCCTAATTCACCATTCCAATCCCCCTATCTTAACCCTTCATCTAATCTTAATCCCCCATCTATTCCTAGTCTTCCATCCAATCCCATTCCCCCATCTAATCTTAGTCCACCAATCCCTAGTCCTAATCCACCACCAATCCCTAATCCTTCATCCACTCCTACCTCACCATCCAAACCTAGAGTATGCAAGTTCCTTACTCAAGAAGTTCTCCAAGGACTTATAACAAAGAAAACATCTCCCACTCGACACCTTGAAGTTGTGGAATCATGCCATCCCAACCCGTCATCCACAGTCACTGGTGATGAGACCCTTCTCCACCCAACACCTGCCATTGATGATACCACCCCTAGTACCACTCAAACCATTGAAACCACCACATCTTTTGAATCCATTGAGCCCCCATCTCCTACCATCACATCTACTGAATCCATTGAACACCCACCTCCTACTCCAAGAGTCGCTAAACCCATCAATGACACCCAAATCCAATCCACTTATTCCACTCTTAGTGTCACTAAAATCCATTCCCATGAACGTTTTGAATCCTCCACCCTCCATCTTCCCCACCTAAAGAGTCCCACCAAGAATCCACTATCATGCCTCCCGCACATGATGAGTCATGTCAAGAGTCTGATCCAAAGCATGCCAGCATATCCCCTTCTCCAGATAAAGATCCTACCATCCCATCTAGTCCACCTCAAGATCACAGTCCCCAATCCATTCCATCCCATGATCCCCTTGTCATCCAAGCTTCCACCACTCCATCTCCATCTCCATCGCATGAGCTCGCTACCAAAAATACAAATCCTATCATATCCTCTAATCCCTCTCCTGATACCACCCATCCAAATGCTGATATCCTGTCATCTCCCTCTCATGATCACCCATCATTGCCTAAAACTGCTATCCCCACATTGCTTGCATATCCCCTTAGTACTCTCACATTCTTCCATGGTGACCTCCTCGAAGAAGAAAAACACGGTGTCTATACCGCCCATCATTCTCCACCTAATAATGGACTCGCATCATGTTTTCAGAATAACACATATCCTATCATGGATTGCATGCTCAAGAAAATGAACTATCAAGGAAAAGGTCTAGGCCTTCAAGAGCAAGGTATTTTAGAGCTAATCCAAGTCAAAGAACAAATTTGCATGCAAGGTCTTGGACCTATTTCCCAAGACTCACAATCTAAAGATGTTGGTACAACCTCTAGATGTCCTCAACAAGCCTTTTCCAAAAGAAATGTCAGCTCTTCTTATCACTCCACCAGATCATATGTTGCCATCCCTCCTCCTCTATCGTATCACCTCAAAACAACCATCCATATTCCTCCTTCATTTGCTCCATCCATTTTGGGTCCTTATGTTCCTCCCTCTACCATCTCCCATTCTATGTCTACTCTATCCATGTTTCCTCTAGGTCCTACATCTATTTTGGGCCCCTATACCATAAAATCACCTCCTCCATCTCATCCCCTCATCCATCCAACACCAATCCATGTCATCCATCATAAACATCCCTCTCACATGTCCCCTAATCAGGATCAACAAAGGCACATACCTACACATCCTCCATCTACACATAATCCTCATCATCCTACCTCCATTGCTCCACATTGTCCATCTCCTCACACCCATCCCATTGCTACTAAAAGCACTTTGGATGTTAAGGAAAAAATGCATAAATCCAAACATCCCCATGAATCTAAGGCTCCCCATGTCCCCTCTAAAAAACATGTTGAAGAGAAGAAAAATCTAAATCCAAATCAAATTTTTAGGCCACAAAGGCCCACCAAAGAAAAGATCAAACCATGTGGATCCCAAAGAAAAAAGATGCAATGTCATCAAATGAAAATATGTAATAACATCCAAATTTTCTAACCCAAAAGCTAATCATACACCCCTTTCATCTCCTAAGTTTGTTTTGGGTCCTTATGTTCCAAAATTCACCATCCCATTTCCTCCATTATCTCCACATTTTCCATCCATTCATCCTCTTATCTTTTCACATCCACCACCACATGTTCCCATGTTGGTCCTGAACACATCACCCCACCACACATCCACCCCATCATTCCATGCATGCACTTTCCAACATCCCATCCATTATCCTTCATATCTCCCCCATCAAATCCCTCTAATTCATCCTCTTGCATAATCCATTTATCCTAATAAGGTTGTACCAACATCCAACAGTCGGTTCAAACATGGGCTCTTAATACCTCATATAGAACTTGACGCTTGAGTCCTTCATCCATATCCTTATTGCATATCTTCCAAATTCACTTATTCGCCTCCCTATCCTTATCCAAAAAGTTAAAAAATCCAAAAAATTTAAAAAAAATCCAAAAAAGTTATAAATATATATATATATATATAGTAAAGAGAAATAATCCATTCAATGGTGAAAAATTGGCAAACAAGTTCCTTGGATAAGTACCATGATGAAAGCCTGGAAAACAGGCGTCATGCGTAAATCCCCATATGCACTTGGGGGAAACTTCCTGATATGCATTCCTTCCATCCACTATGCTTCTTGCTATGCTTCCAGCTATGCACCCGTCTTCTTGCTATACATCATTTTCATTCATCCCCTCAATCCTACCTATCTTACACATCCTGTTTGGCATATCTCATTTATTCCAATCCTTCCATCCTCCTTGTGATCTAGATAACCATATGGGCAAACATATAAACATGCTTTGGATGCCTCTTAGCATACATTCCCCTCATCCGCACACTATCCTTATCCACCCATCATGCTACCTTCAATCTCCCTTCCCTATCCATGCATCCTATCTTCATCCATCTCACTCCTTTATTTTCCTATCATTATTTGTTGCATCCTTCATGCCCCCTCGTGCATGACATATCTAGAGTGGGGGCATCTATCTACCTTTGTGATATAGTCCTTGGGGACATCATTCATTCCATCAGAACAATCCCCTCCATTTCCCTATCCTCATCTCCTTATTTTTGTATTCATCTCCCCATCCCTATCTTCCTATCCTTCCATCATAGAATCCCTTGTCATCAATCCATCTGGCCACCTTTTCCTCATCATCAATCCAACCAATCCTTTTCATCTCCCAAATCCCCCCATCCTCTATCCTCATCCCATCTCATAATCCCTTGTCATTGGTATCTAGCTATAGGCTACTCCCCACACAATCCAATTCCATCTATCTTATTGTCATCACTTCCACTTCTTTTACACATCTTGTCAACCTCCTATCATGTCTCTTCATTCATCTTTCCCCTTTTTTTCGGTCCTCCCGAATCCTCGACCCTACCTTGGTCCATGGGCGGACACGCCCTGGCTTGGATGGACCCGCCTCAGTGCCTGGGTGGACCTGCCCTAGCTGGGGTGGACTAGCCCTGGTCCCTGGGTAGACCCACCCTGGTACCTGGGTAGACCCTTATGGGTCCTCAGGTGGGCCCCCACCTGAGCTCGTGTACGGACCCCCCGGCTACAAGCAGATCTGCCCGAGCTCATGGGCAGACCCACTTGAGCTCGGGCGGACCTGCCTGGGTCCCCGGACGAGGCTCCCACCCGAGCTCATGGGTGGATCCAACTGGCTATGGCCAGATCTACCCAAGCTCATGGGTGGACCTGCCCAGCTGCAGGCGGATCCACCCGAGCTCATGGGCAGACCCGCCTAGGTCCATGGGCAGACCCGCCCCTGTTCGCAGGCAAACCCACCCCTATCTGCGGGTGGACCTGCCCAGGCACGGGAGCACGTGTCCTTCAGAAAAAAAATTTTCACCCTCCATAGGTCATTGTTTCATCACCATAAAATCACCTCCTCCATCATCGGATCATCCATCCTAATTACATAGACTTCATTTCGAGAGTTTTGATTTTTATGCCGAAACTTTCGGAGGCCATAGCTTTTGACTCGGGTGTCTATTTGAGTTGAAATTTTACAGGTGGTTGCATTATGAGGTGGCATGTGGATTCCCTATGATCTTGAGTTGGTTGGACCCCATTTTTCCACGTTTTTGGGGCCTCAAACTTTCATCTTGACCCTCAAAATTGCAATTTAGTGTTTTTTTCAATTTTTGAAAAATCATTTTTGTCAATAACTTGGAATGCATGTCTCAAATTTGGGATGTTAGTTGGAAATTCATCCTATCTTATTTTTGGGTATTTTTTGGAAAAAAACTAAACTCTCAAACATATGACCATGAAGTTTCCTAAAATGGATAAATTTGATAATTTTTGAAAATTGCCAAATCTGGAAAAATCTAATTGTCAACACCTTACGTCCCTTAAACTCCAGAACTTGGTGTAGAATCAATCACATCACATCCTCCAATGATTCTAAGCTTCAATCCAATCCTAATTTGAGCTTTAATCTAATCCCAATATGAGCTTAATCAAAACCCTAATTTGAGCCTTAGTCCATTTGCTGTCAAGATCTTTGGATATCGAAACAAATCTTAAGATCCCTCCCTCCATCTTCTTCAATTTTTTCCTATTCATCCATTCTAATCATCCATTCACTCATAAATTTTCATCCATTTCAAACCTTTATCTATCATCTCAAACATCCCTCTCGGTCATCTATTTCAAACATTCATCAATTCCAAACCCTTATCTTCTCATTCCAAGAATCATTCATCCATTATGAGTGTTCATTTACTCATTTTGAGTAGTCTTTTATCCCTCTCGATCATCTATTACTTGATCTAAGTAATCTTTCATCTATTATGAACCTCCTTCTCTCATTTTGAGCTTTGTGTAGTCACCATCCTCTGATCCAATCCAACGGGTCTATCTTGGCTCATTAGCTCGATCCCATCTTATCCCCTTATCTAGGGTTATCTCATCATCCTTTATCCATCATTTGTCTTTGGTCCTTTTGTTGAACTATGTTTCCCCTATGCTTTCACATAGGTAAAGTCGATCATTTGATCCACCCCTGGGGCTTTGTACGTATGCCCTTTTATCATCTATCATCAATCTTTCTTCTTTCTACTATCTCTTGTGTCGTGTCGTTGAGCTATGCCCTTATCTAGCTGGTTCTTAACAAACAAGATTCACTTGTATCAACAGATCCAATCAGTTTTGAATATCTTGCGTCATATCGATCTTTCAGTTTAGTATCCATCATTAGTCTCAAAAGGATGCATCCTTCCTAACATACCTCATCAATCCCATCCATCCCCATGATCCTATGGCAAAGGACATTTGAAATTGATTATGATCTTTTGATGCTTTTGTATTTTATTTATCATTTGAGCTCGCTATCATCACTTGTAATGGTCACCTTGATCCATCATGTCATGGTGTGCTTTCACTAGTCAATATAGAGATGTATCTTGATCTTTTCTCTGTTGTTGTCTTCTCAGTTGTCCCACGTAGTACCCACCAAGATCCCTATGGTCTTGTGTTACACTGGGGCATTCTTGTGTGTGTGTGGTTATCCCAATACCTAGCCTGACCAAAGTCATCACGACTTTGGGGTGTTGGGATAGCCTTCTTGTTTGTTGTGTTTGTCTCATGCATTAGACACTAATCTACCTTGGTCCTTTATACCTTGGTGTATCGTGTCTTCTGCTATAGCAAAAATCAGTGCTACTAACAATGGAAAATTTCATTTGGATTGCATTTCATCTCCATCCTCTCATCTATCAAAATCCCCCCCATCCTTCATCACTCTCCCCTCCCAATCTTATGTCACCTTTGCATCCTCTTCCTCATCTTCCCTTTCATCCTTTCATCCATTTTGAGAGAACACCCATGTTCTCTTGAACCCACATGTCCTCTCGAGGGGGCATCCTTCATCCCTAATTTTCATCATTTTTTCCTTTCCTAGTCACTCCTTTGAATGACTGGGGCATCTTTCCCAATCTAACCATCTTCTTCAAGGTTCTATGTTTTAATATTCTTTGAAATGATGCTACTTCGTAACACCATCTCAAAGAGGGGAAAAATGTAGATACATAAAATTGGACACTTAATTTATCCAAATTTATCCCCTTTCCTCTAAGCATCCCCTTATCCACATTAATTAAGTAATATCACTATTATTTAATTAATACCTCTAAATTTCTTCTAATCCCTAAGGTATCTAGTTAAATAATTAAATACCTTCCCCCTTTCATCAAATGAATTAAATAAATATAACATTTATTTAATTCCTCACATGTCACATCCATTTCTTAATCCTAATTATTCTCCTAATCTCATCATTAGGGATGCGCACATGCCTAATCCTTGATTAAGATGTGTCACATCCTCAAACTTTTGCAAGTTGGCCTATAATCCCTCTTAGCCACCTAACCCTCCTTTAATCCTTCATTAACAAGCCTAATCAACCTCTCAAAAAAATTTAATTCCTTTTATCCTTCCAAGGAATATTAAATTCATTTTTCTCTTCCCCATTTGATCTTTGACTTGTCACATTAAGTCACATGTCACATCCTCCATAATCCCCCACTTGCCTTTAATCTATCATTAATTTGTCTAATCAAGTACTTGCACAACCTTAATCACTTAATTAGGTCATCTCCAATCTCCATATCATTTATGGAATGTCTCCTAAGTCAACCTTCTTAAAGTCTTTCTCTTTTTGAAAAAGGAACTCCATTCCCTTTGTGAATTTTTAATTCACATTTAATCCCCTAATGCATTCCTTGGAATTTAAAATTCCTTCTCTCATCCCCATGAGGATATTTGAGGAATTTTTAATTACCCACATGTCCTCTCATGCACATGGGGACAAGGACCTCCTTTATGAGATCTTGTCCAATCTCAAGGTACTATGTACCACCTCATGTACACATCACCTCTTTTAAGCCACTTTACATGCCACATGTAAAGATGTGAGGGCTTGTGAGTTCTCAACTCACCTTAGCCCTACATCTTGATCTTGGTGGCTCAATTTTGATCATCCATTTCCATAGAGAACTCCAAATTCTCTATAAATGTCCCCTCTTTTCTCTCATTTTAGGAGAGATCATTCATGCTATCCAAACTATTGCAAAAAGTTTCCTTGAGCCATACTTAGCCATTTTTCATACTTGCATCCACTTTCATCCATTTTTCATCATTCTTACAATCCACATTTGCATCTCTTGCCATCCAAGGAGCATACAACACCAAAGATTGAAGGGCCAACCAAAGGATCAATTCGAGACAAGGTAAAATGTTCCATTTTGTTGTTTTTATTTTGTATTCAATCCAACTAGGCTAATTTTGAGGTGTAGGGTGTCTTTTGTTGTTGTTTTGCACTCTCTTGTTTGATGTTCATTTTCTAACACTGAAATTTTCCCTATCACAACAGAAAAAATGAATTGAGAAGATAGCATCTAAAAATTCTTGGATTCAGTTCCGATGAAGCATATAAAATAGATTCTGAGTCTTTTGTCCAACTCACACTTCTACTACTCTACTCTATTCTCCTACACAAAAGCCCTTCTGCTGCACAAGAAAAAATTCACTCAGTACGGTCATACAACTGCTATAAACTTTTTCTCACATACACACCTTACCACTCCATATCTATCAAAAATGAATTAGCGATCTCATATACATATCTGCTATTAAGGATTTTAACCACTTAAGTCAACTTCAACAAAACGTGAAATATTCTCCAATAGTCGGCTCAAATCACAAGTTATATTTAATGTGTACCCATAAAGGTTGTCTAATACATAGATTGGACCTAAAAAAAATTCTCATATTTGGAAACAATTAAACAACTACTCCTTATACATCCACGACACGCTATATTCATTGAGTCAGCCATAATGAGAAAATAAACAATAAATTCATTCTACTGAATCTCCTAACTCATACACTGATTGTTGCAACACCACAAAACTTACCAATAAGGTAACATACATGTTTAACAACCTTTCCTAGGGATCCACAACACAAAATGATGATTCGGTGAAGCATACACTTTGACTAACTAACTGGATACCCTATTCTTCATGCTTTCTATTGGTAACACACTGGACCATCTTTTACATTTTCTATTGGTATAAGTAGATCCCGATCTACAGACCAAAATAATGACTTCAGTTGCCATCAATGACAACATTACAAGCCATAAGCAATATCCCCAGGCCATATGCCAATAATCTCCCCCTTTGGAATTCATGGCAACACTTGAAAAATGACTAAGTGTTGAAACCAAAACTCAAAATTCCAAAACACAACAAAAAACTGCTCCCCCTTAGAATGTTAAGACATTTTTCACTGCTCTCCTCCCCCTTTGACATCAATGACAAAATTTTACTCCTTACTCTCCCCTTTTTCCCTTTTGCAAAAACAAAATTTTACTGCTCTCTCTTTCCCCCTTTGCTAAATAGAAATTTGAGAAATTGCTACACAAATTGGAAAATGATTTTATACTTATCCTTTGTCTCCAGAAGAAATTTCATCCAAGCATCTACTACAATCCCAATAATTATTATCAAACTACTATTTTTTGATGTCCAGCTAATGATCTGAATGAAGGATTTAGGAATTGTAATCGCTTCTTCCAACTTCTCTCCTTTCTTCAGTATCTCAATTTGCTGCTCCATTCTACATTCAATTAGATCTTTCACTTTCCAAAAAGTGTCCCTAAGAGTGTTTCTGGTAGAGTGAACCTTTGCATGCTCAGTCTACAATTCATGAATCTTTTTCTTGACAACTTCATCCTGGTTCTAAAACATATTGTAATACTGACAAATTTTGATCAACTCACTCTTAATTTGCTTCAGCTTGTCCTTGTATTTACCAGCCACATTTGGCCACCGAAGATAGTAATTGTAGACCTTATTTCCTGATTTAGTGTATTTCCTTAACACATTCATTTTCTTTTTCAATTTGGTGAGAGACAACCTAAACTGCTCCTTCAGATGTAAGATTACTTCTTCCTCTTTCATGTCTAGAGGCACAAAGTCCATAGCCTCCCTGATACATTCAATCAATGCTTTTGGAAGTACACTATGCAAACTTTCCAATTCAATATTATTGTGCACAAAGTATCTACCTAGAGTTTCCTCAATGAATTCCTATTCATGGATAGGTGCATGAAGTTGGGTAGCAATTTTGTGGCCACTTTTGAAAAAAAAAATTAAAACTCATAGTGCGAGCACATTATAACGCGCTCACGTTATTTCATAATTTGCCTTGGAATACCAACCCAAAGACTTGGCAGACATTCCCAACAAGGTTAGAGATGTATTTTTGCAAATTCTACAGTTTTTCACATAATTGAGTCTATGCTCACCATCAGGATTGCATCTGGTTCAATAACGACAAAATCAAACACATAGGTAATGTTAGGTTCTCTCTTAGCTATCCAACGATGTAATTTTTTTCACTTCCTGACAATGTTAAGCCTTTCATCCATTATTTCTTTTATTTGTATGTCTCTTTTTTTCCAAAAAGAAGTGTTTGGTGTTTTTTTCATTATAAATTAATTGTTCATCAAAATTTAAAATAAATTACATTTTTAGAAACTAGATTCCATTCTACAAATTTTTAGAAAAAGAAAGAAAAAAATCAATTATTTTCAAAAATTTGTAGGGGGAGCACGACCAAAATTCTGCTTTTTAGAAAGTGCCCACTTAGAAAATTAGTAAAAAATCAAATATTCATTAAAAAATTATTAGAAAAATCATGCATCAACTAGATACTATTAGCTAACTTCTGACTATAGAGATTTTTAAAATACTACAAAAAAGTTCACCATGTTAGGGTCGTACAAGAGTTGCTATGTTATGTTTTTCTGACAAAAACAACACCAATTTGTGTATGTCCCTCTTTTGGACCCCTTAATGTCAACCATTTCAAAATAAATTAGTAGTTTAGAAAGTAGACTCAGAGCACTTCGATCCTTGTTTTTGTTCCATCTCAAAATTTTGAGTGTAACTATCCTCAATTTCATGTCCAAGGTCAGTATTTCCTGATTTCAAAAAAAAAAAAGTGGGCACTTAAGCCCCCTTTTTGGGAACCATCTTGGTTCATTTACCCTCATATGATGGTCCATTTAACCATATGTCAGCAATCTTTTACATTCCATCTTCCTCCTGAACAATCTATAGTATTTTTGTTTTGAATAAAGAACCTTCTTCATCACTTTCTTCAGCTATCACCACATCTAGTTCAACTAATTTTGGTTCATCTCTTGGAGTGTAATCATCAGAATCTTCATCTGGTATATCCACAATTACTTGCTCTTTTCCTTTTTCTTCAATTCTTGGAGATTTGTGTGCTGGAAGAATGTCATCTACAAACTCTAGAGCTCTTTTTTTCTTCTTCTCCACCTTACCGGAAGAGGACCCAACTTCAACTGCTCTTACTAGAAGAGAGATGCCTACTATTCCAAATTTTCCCAACAATTCTCTAAAGAAATTTTCATAAACTTGCTCATAGTTTTCCAAAGTATTGAAATGCTTAAAATTTTGCTTACAAATAGGTTCATTTTCTTTCCATACCACATTGTCATTCTGAGGCAAGCAATTCAGAAAATACATCATAATGCATATAACTAGGGTACCAAACCTGAAGGAATAATCTACATCTTTCGTCAATTGCACATTTTCCATCAATTGATCCTTCATCAATCCACATAGATCAAAGTCTTCATCTTCTATTATCATTTTGTGCGAAATGTAAATTGCGCCTACCAAGGTTGATCCTTCCCAATTTTTGAAGAAAAATCTATATGAAATTCCATGTGCAATGTACCTCGTTATTGGATCTTTGATTGTTTAAATTAATAGAGCTCTTTGATCTCCTATCACTCCAGTTAGGGTTTCAACTTCTTTTTTGGAACATCTCCAATATTGCATAATCTTGTTAAATTCCTGATCACTTCTCTTAAAATTTGATAGGGTTTTGGCAGAGTAAGGATATCATCATCCAATCTATTCAAGATAAACTTGACCACTTCGTGTTAATGAAATAGGGAAACTCACTCCAAATGCCAAAATTCTTATGTTTCACACCTTCAAGCCACTTTAATTCACTAGCTGGAAACAAATTTCTTATATCCCTAATCTTCCTACTACTATATTCATCCAAAGCCATTGTTCCTTTGATTTGCTTCCTTTTACTCTCTGTACTGAACAAGGTTTTCTACCAAGCACAAAATTTTGAATTTCTACGAGCAATTGAAGTACCTAAAGAATTCGTCGTTGAATTTGTTGTACTCCTTTGAGATTTTGCTACAAAGGCTCTTCTTTTATTTTCCTATAATGCAATGTGACAAATGAGGGTTCCAAATACCCTTTTATGACTTCGCACACCTAACCTTTTTAGTTGCATTAAATACTTTTCCCTAGGAGTTCCAATAACTCTGTTTTCTTAGACAACAAAAGAAAAATTTGTCTGTGGACCTTCTACTTCACATGTTCTTGCATAAATGATCACTGATACCTTTTCAAACTTTTACCATAGCTACTAACAATTTTCTGCATCTCGGTGCCAACTACCGACAAGGGGCCAAAGGATCTTCCTTGAAACACCCCCCTAGGCCAATGGCCTGAGCTCAATTTCTAGAGGAATTACCAAAGGGATTTCCAAAGGCAGCTTCTAGTACGAGCTTATTTCCTTCATCAAATCCACTCTTCCTTACCCACATTTTCTTCATCTGATCTCTTGTTTCTTCCATAGTCACTTTTCCCTTTCGTTTGTCATTTTTTTGTGAATTTCTTTCTTGATATACCGAACCTCTTCTATCCATATTCTAGTTCTGTAGAATCTTGCAATGTGACCAGATCTGTTGCAACTATAACACACCAGATTTCTCTATCTAGACCACTCATTCCACTGATTTCCTCTTGATCTGCATTGATTAGCAACATGCCCAAATCTTCCACAAGTATAGCATTTAACATTTCTTAAATTGACAAACATACTTCTGCATTCAATAGACTTGTGACCTAGCTTCTTGCAATTATAACACTAACCAAAAAAATGATAGACTGCTCAAATCTATTTTACTTCTACACTAAGAAGCCATGTGACCAAATTTATTACAAGAAAAGTAGTAACCATTAAACTTTTGAGCATTGGGTTATCTTACCGAAAACCTTCTTCCTTTGTTCGTTTGATTTCTTTGTCTAGAATCCTTATGTTCATATTTGGAGCTTTCTTCCTTCTCATACCCAAGACCTCGCTTATCATTTGCATCCTTCTTTCCTTTAGGAAGCTCGTCAGGCTTAAAAAAACTAATCCTAAACTTCTCCTTGTACTCATTTGTAGTAGTGAGTTCATTACTGAGAATAAGTATTTGTCTTTCAAGTTCTTGTTCATTGTTTCTAGACTATTGCAGTTCAATCTCCAGCTGAATGAATCCATTATTTACTCTGCTACATTCTTCAAATTTTTCTTTTAAGGATTGAGCCAGATTCTCCTCATTTTTCTTCCTTTATTCAATCTCCTTAGTTAGCTTCATTGCCACAGATTCCATCTCAAGCTTTAGAGTAGCATTATTTTTAGCAAGTTTTTCACATTTTTAGTTATCTCTTTTAGAGTATGATTCAAGTGAACATCTTCCAAGTTTTTATTTTCTTTCTTCTTTAGCTAATCACAAAGTTCCTTCCTCTTTTCTCTTGACTCATTGATTTTATCCTTTAGTGATTGAATGAATTTCTTAGCACCCACAAGATTTTCTCTTAATTACATGACGTTTGCTTTAGACTGATCTAGATCATCGAGTGCCACCATAAGTTGTTGTTGAAGACCAAAGTCCATAATATTCCAAGATCTACCTCAAGTTTTTAAACTTCTACAGAGGAACTATGCTCTGATACCAATTGTTGGACTTAGGGAACAATGAGAGGGGGTCGTGAATCAGTGTTCAACAAATTTGACTTCCAATTCAAATCTTAAACCATTATCAACTCATAAATAGAAATAAAGATGCATGGACATAAACAAGATGATCAAGAAACCATAACACCAATATTTTTATGTGGAAACCTTGTTAGGGGAAAAACCATGGTGGAGATTAATCCACAATTTATACTCTATTAAAAGTATGAACAAAAGAGAATGCAATTGCATTCAGGCACACTGCCTAGAGCTCAGTGCTCAAAATAAGAAAGGATCACTACCTTACAAAAAAAAAATGATTACAACAAAAATGAACTGAGAAGATAACATATACAAATTCCTCGATTCAATTCTGGTGAAGCACATAAAACAAATTCTGAGTCTTCTATCCAAGTCACACTTCTCTACTCTGCTTTGTTCTCCTACATAAAAACCCTTCTATTACACAAGAAAAAATTCACTCAGTATGCTCATACAACTTCTCTTAAACTTTTTTGCACATACACACCTTCTTACCACTCCATATCTATTAAAAATGAATTACCGATCTCATATATATATATATATATATATATATACTATCAAGGATTTTAATCACTTAAGTTGGCTTCAACAAAACATGAAATATTCTCCAACAGTGAGCTCAAATCACAAGTTATATTTAATGTGTACCCATAAAGGTCAGCTAATACATAGCTGGGACCCAAAAAAAATTTCTTAAACTTGGAAACAATTAAACAACTGCTCCTTATGCATCTGCGACACACTACATTCATTGAGTTGGCCATAATGAGAAAATAAACAAGAAAATAATTCTACCAAATCTCCTCACTCATACACTGATTGTTGCAACACCACAACACTTACCAATAAGGTAACATACATGCTTAACAACCTTTCCTAGGGATCCACAACACAAAATGATAATCTGGTGAAGCATACAAATCAACTAACTAACTGGATACCCTATTTTTGATGCTTTCTATTGGTAACATACTGTCTTCTACATTTTCTGTCGGTATAAGTTGATCCTGATCTAAAAACCAAGATAATGACTTTAGTTACAATCAATGACAACATTAGAATCCATAAATAATCTCCCCAAGCCATATGTCAACAGTGCTTTCCTACCACTTGCTATGACATAAGAAACATGTTATAAACTATGTTTTTCGAAGCCAAGTGTATGTAAGAATTTGTGTACACATGTATCTATGTAAGAAAAAATATATGGCATTAAAATCCAAAACACAAAACCCACGCTCATTATCCACCCTACCATATTGGCATTATGGAGCCTTAGGGACTCTAGCCAAACCCCTGAGAAAAAAAAAAATCATGATTTTGGGATGCTTTTGTATGCTTTAGCCTAGTACTTGCAAATAGAAGAGAGGGGTATGTTAGTGGATGGGAAAGCAAGATTAGGAAGGAACCATAAAAAATTAGTAAGTATATGGGTAAAATCAATATAAACAATCTGAAACTAGAAATAATCAATAATATTTACAATTGGTTCATTGAATCTATTTATTGATAATGGAAAAGTTATGCACTTACATGTATTGTTGATAGTGTTTAACAAGCACGAGCAACATTGGGTTGAGCTATTGGAGCATTAAACAATTTGAAATAGAAAATTTAGAGTGCACTATTTTTTTTTGGATGCCTATTGTATATGTGTAACATTATAAAGGAAATCATATAGGTCTACAATAAAAGAAGTTAGACATATACATATACATATAAATATACATATGCATATACATATACATATTCATATACATACATATACAAACATATACATATACATATATATACATATACATACATTTACATATACATATATACACATATACATACATGTACATATATTATTTTTGGTTGAATTCTCATTGGATGGTTTTAACATAGATGTGCTCTGAAATGTGCAAGAAAATATATTGATTAAGTTGCATTATTGAAAGAGCCATTGTGGTTTTCATTCCAAAGAATACTATAGTAAAAAATGTCACCTTTGGCTTGGTTCTCATTTCGTACATGACTACATTTTTTTCCTTTCTATCTATTGGTTGTTATATGTTCCCATGTTTCACAAACATATTTTTGTATACACATCTTAGGCATGGAATGCAAATAAAGTCGTTTTGCACATGGGTATTTTGCATAGATGAATAATTTATTGTTCATGTCTTCTTGTTATATGTTTCTATCTTTGGTGTTACACCCATTTTTGTAGACTTTAAAGAGATTATCGCTCTATTTTGGATGGAAAAATTGTAGTTAAAACGAGAGATTGTTGTAATTTTTTAACCCTTGATTTATTGTTTTAGTTATCTCTGTGCATCTTTATGCACCTTTTTAGTCATTATACAGTCTTTATAGTGTGCGAAATGAAGCTTTGTGGATGGCTCTCCAGTTGAAACAAATGAGAAAAAAAGAATATCATGAAACATATTGATACAAGATTCGAGCTACGTTCTTTGGTAATAAATATTGAAGACAAATAGAGAAATTGTATAAGAGGTGTTAGAGTGACTAATTTATTGTTCATGTCTTTTGCTCTCTACTTATTATTCCTTGTATGTTTGTATCTTTGACGTTATGCCCATTTTGGAGACTTCAAAGAGATTATTCCTCTATAAGGATGGAGAAATTACAGTTAAATATTCATTCTTTCATCAAAAAATATGTTTAGGGTTAGTAATTTCTTTTCCCTTCATTTATTGTTTGTAGTTATCTCTGTGCACCTTTGGCATTATAGCCATTAACATAGGAGTAATTGCATATATATATATATATATATATATATATATATATATATATATATATATATGTAGAGGGTTAGTATGAAAGCATAAACATTTTGGAGATAAAAATAGTTTAGTGGCTATTAAGTGTTATTCTAATAGCTCTTTTACAATTTCTCTATTCGCCTATAATATTTAGTTTCAAATAATGTACCTCATATTTTCAATTAAGTCTATGGCGTTATACCCATTTTGTACAGGGTATTGGATCTCATTGGATTTACCACTTCTATTTAATGTGGGTTGACTGTGAAAGAACATAGCTTGAATTACCAGTTGACAACTCAACTCTTACATAGACTAGTTATCTTGTATTAATATGTTTAATATGGGTTTTTTATCATGTTCCATTTACCTATGATTCTTTAAGTGTTTTTCTAATAGTTCTTTTACAATTCCTCTATTTTGTCTAAAATATTCAGTGCCAAATAATGTAGCTTGAATTTTGAATTAAGGAGCCAACATTTACATAGATTGCTTGTGTTGTATCAATATCCACTTGCCCATAACAAACTATTCATTATTGTAGGTCACATGTTCTATTATCCATGGTGTTAAGGTCTATTTAATGTGGGTTTCTAACCATCTATGATTTTCCTATGGTTATTAAGTGTCCTCCCACTTATATAATAGGTATTATAATGACACTTATCTAGTACTAAATATTATAGAGAAAATCCACATTAAATAGAATTTTAAAATATGTAGCATAGAAGAGGCAAACTATGAAAATGAATAGTTTGTTACAGGGATCTGGAAAGAAGAGTACCATGATGAATAGATTGTCATGGGGAACTTCAAACAAATGAGGTTAAATTTAAATATCATGGAACATATTGATAGAACACATATAACATGTTCCATCCAAACAAAATAACCTGACAATTAACAGTTTGTTATAAGGAGCTTGAAATAGATGAGGGAGAAAGAGTATCATGAAACATATTGGTAGGAGACAAGCAATCTATGTAACAGTTCCAAGATGTATTAGAATAAAACTTTAGAATCACACGTAAATGGGATATCAACAGGAACCATTCACCTTTTTTTTTAAAAATGGCCTGTGTATGTTTTTATACCTCTCTTAAACTTGTATTTGATGTGGGTTTTTTGACCATTTGTATTTTACCTATAATTCTCAAGTGTTTTTGTAACAACTATTTTAGAATCTATCAAATGGAAGATCATCTAAAACAGATTTTAAATGGAAGTTTAACATATGGAGAGTATAAGTTGTAAAGCATAGATATGGAGACTTTCTTCTACATAGCTTTTGTTGTACAAAATGCATATAGCACCAAGGATGAACAGAGATAATAATGAACAATAGCCAGAGGCTAGGGAATATACACAGGCCAAAAAGAATAGAAACCAGTCAAAAGGTACATGTCAATCTTATGTTTGATGAAGAATAGAACAAGTAAACTATGACAATAAAGACCTTGTTATAGGCAGCTTAAAAGAGATGAGAGAAAGAGAATATCAAGAAACTTATTAATACAAAACAAGAAATCTATCTAACAGTTTGCATTTACCTATCAGCTATTTGTTTGAAATTTCCACCGGGGTTTCCATTAGAGTAGCCATTGTTAGAATTTCTTGACTCATCTAGATATTTTTTTTGATTATCTGAAATGAAAACTATACAAAAATGGAAAAATGTAATGTGTACAATAGACTATATTTATTGTAGTCAAGTGCATGTAAGAATTTTTGCATGAATGTATATATATAGCAACAAATATATGGAGACAATCTAGCCATGGAGGAAGAAAAGGGTTGTATGTATAACTTAGGAAAATATAAATCTATAAAACAAACCTTGTTTATGCTTACAACTATGGTCATCTTTCAAGTACCAATTGTTTAACACATGGGCTTCATGTCTCGTTCTTCATCTATGTTTGCATTGAGCCCAACTTGATATTACTACAAAGCAATATTTTACTTGAATATATTAAAATATATGTCTCTAGTTAGATGCATATGGAATGGAAAAATGGAATTGCAAAATGACTTACATCAACAATAGAAGCCAAAACACTATATATTGTAGATTGAAACAGTTGAGAAGCTCTCCAATCTGGTATCTAATGGAGGTGGATGGAAACTTTGTTCAGTAGTCTACTATGAAACCAACACCACGGTGTGTCATTTCACAATGGAAGAAAATCAATAGACATCCTCATATTAGAATAATGAATATTACATGTACTCTCTTCTATGACATCACTCAACAATGCCAAAATGTATCAACCCTCACAGGAGCGAAAACCTACCATTCTATTTCCATTGAACAAGGAAAATAGTTCCATGAATGCCAAACCATGTAATCAACAAAATCCATCATCATTGTAAACAGGCCCAAGAAACCCTTCACAAATAGCATGGAGTTTTATCACATATGAGAAAAAAAAAGCAATGTAGAGAAGAATATATATTTTTGAATGCAATATACAAGAAGAGTGAAATAGTGAAATGATGAAAAAGAGAATTTTGTAGATAAACATTTGCAGCTATTTGAATCAAATAAAGCTAATAGAAAAGCTAACAAGAAGACATAAGAATCTGTGGAAGCAAAGCATGAAGCATAAATGTCAAAAATCAAGGTATATAGGCAAAGAAAATAGAAAACACAACATGATTACAAAATTTTAAACTTATTAGTCAAATGGAACACAATTTTTTTTTAGAATGTTTCTAGAGTATGTGCATATATAGTTTAATATACTGGAATGTTCAAAACACGTTATTGACTTATAAAACTTTCGGGCTCTACTTATTGTTGGTTGCGATCTCTATGGATTTTTGACACTTGAAGTTGTTGATATTTGCATATGTATCAATTTGTAATAATTGCAACTGTATGTTTAGAGTATTGCATGTGTTAAAATCAGTTGAAAGCAAATTGTAGGTATGTTGATAAAGAATTGACATCATGAAATTCAAAAACACTTGGAAAAACATGGATAGGTGGAATATATAGAAGATTGTATTCTTCTGAATGCCATATACAAAAAGTATGACTCAACAAAATGTTGAAACGAGATGTCAGCAAATTAATATTTATAGTAAATAGGAAGAAAATTATCTTTAATGTGTAAAGCTAAAGAGGATGCAAAGCATTCAATAAATGGGGGAAATTTAATTTGGTAGTCAAACACAGAGTATATAGGCACATAAAATAGGAAACGGAGCATAGGTGCATAATTTGAAACCAATCAATGAAATGCAATAGAATATTGTTGAAAAAGTATGTGGGATAGTTGAATATATACTTTAAAATAATGGAATGATCAAAACATGTCACTGGCTTGTACAAGTTTTTTCATCTTCTGGGTAAGTGCACAAAGTTGAGTTCACTAAACGTGGAAGTTATTGCCTTAGGAAAAAAAATGAAATCGGCATTGCAAAAACAGGATCCTAATTTTTAAAAATCAGGATTTCGTTTAGCTTCGAGATCCCAAGCCTAAATGCAATATGGGATCCCACTTTTTAAAAATTGGGATCCCATTTGCTAAAGGGTCCTAAACTGACAAATAGGGAACATGATATTGATTAGTACGAAACGAGATCCTGATTTATAAAAATCGAGATCCCATTTTTTAATGGTATTTTTTAAAAAAAAACAAACAAACTGCATTTTACCTGTGCATAGGATCCCGAATTCGAGCAACAGTGACCTTGACAAATAGTCTCCAGGTACCCGTCCACCCCCATTTTTTTGTATTTTTTCATTTTTTATTGAAATTGTCAATAGAATAACTATTTTTAGCATAATTTTTTAAAATTTATTTCATGTTTTAAACATTTTATTTCATATTATAGTAGAAATGAGGAATTGTAGAAATAGATGAAAAAATGCAATTAAACCTGAAGATTTCTTGATGGAAATGAAAAGATGAACCTTGAATTGTATTTTAGAAACATAATTTGGCTTTTGAAACCTAAATTGTTTGATCAAACCAAAAAAAATTGTATTTGAAAACCCTAATTGAAATTAAACAAAAAAATTGCATTTCAAAACCCTAGAAATTGAAATGAAATTAAAAAATGCATTTCAAAACCCTAATCAAGCTTTTGAAACCCTCAATTCAAATAAAATAAAAAGAATTTGAAAACCCTAGTTTGAAATGAAACAAAAAATTCATTTAAAACCCTAATTGCTTAGAAATTGAAACCCTAAATTGAATTGAAACAAAAAAAATTGCTAAAACCCTAAATTGAAATTGAACAAATCATTTTAATTTTGAAAACCCTAATTTTGAGCTCAAGAAAATACATTTGCATTGCTTAAATGTTTTAAGTTTCATTTGCATTGTATGGGTAAAATGATATGTTAAACTTTAGTTTCAATGTTAAATTATAATTAGATTGGAAAACAATATGTTAAAGAATAGTTACAATTCATAAATTTTATCAATGTTTGTTTGCAAATTTAGTTAGCAAATTCATAAATTCAAGTGTACAATCGATTTCCAATTGTCACTTAATTAGATAGTATTCAACATTCATTTCTATTTTATGTTTTGATCTCTCTTAGTCGTGACTTTTTCCATTTCTTGTTGTCAATTACTTGTTAATTAAGCTTCTAGTTTATTCTAAAATCTCAATTTTTACACTAGTTATCTAGACACTAAAAGAATCTAAATATTTTTCTTTTCTTTCTTTTAGGTTCTTTCAATTCCAAACAATCGAAAATAAAATACTTGATTCAACATTAACTAATTTTATACTATACATTTTATATCTTAAAATTCATTTAAGTGGGAAATTTTATTGAAAAAAATGTTAAATAAAATAATCTTATATTCAATTTAAAAAATATTCAGTTAAAATATACATCAAACTTAATCTTAATAATACATAATTATGTGTTTCAATTACACAAATATTCAATCTATTCATAAACTAGGCACTAACTTGCAAGTTCATTATTCCAAGTGCCACCCAAACTTCACCCTAAGTTCGCTAAACCCTAAACCCTTAACTCTAAAATCTAAACCCTTAACACTAAATAATTCATTTTGTCCTAGGACCTTTAAATGAAATTTGGTGCACCTTAGGAAACTCCACCAAATTTTATTCCCTTAAGCCATGTCATTTTTTCGTAGGACCTTACTACAAAGATCCCCTTAAGCCATCCTAAATTACCCTACACCCTACACCTTAAACTCTAAACTCTAAACTCTAAACCCTAAACCCTAAAGACATCATTTTTTTCCTAGGCCCTTAATTAGATTTGGTTGCCTTGGGCAATGTCACCAAATTTTATTCACTTGAGGCATGCCATTTTTTCGAAGGACCTCACTAGAAATAGATCCCCTTACTTTCCATCATATCACCCTAAATGTAAATTGATGTCTTAAGGGGTCCTAATATGACATTTCTTAAGGGGATCAAAGAAGTTCTCAAAATTTGGTGAAGTTGCCCAAGACAACCAAATTTAACAATAATAAGATAATACAAGATTATAATATGAATGAGATTTCATTATCTAGGTTGGTCAATTAAAACAAGAGCTATCTCAATCAACCATTCCACAAGAAAATGTTATTCACTAACTTGCAAGTTCATTACATTCCAAGGGCCACCCAAACTTCACCCTAAGTTTCATAAACCCTAAATCCTAAACTCTAAAATCTAAACCCTAAACACTAAAGCATTCATTTTTTCCTAGGACTTTAAAATGAAATTTGGTTGCCTTAGGCAACTCCACAAAATTTGATTCCCTTAAGCCATTTCATTTTGTCATAGCATCTTACTACATAGATACCCTTAAGATATCCTATTACCCTAAACCCTAAATTCTAAACTCTAAACTCTAAACCCTAAAGCCATCATTTTTTCTTAGGCTCTTAATGAAATTTGGTTGCCTTGGGAAACTTCACCAAATTTTATTCAATTGAGCCATGTCATTTTGTCCTAGGACCTCACTAGCGTATATATCCCTTTAAGCCATCCTATCACCCTAAATCATAAATCAATGTCTTAAGGGGTCCTAATATGACATTTCTTAAGGGGATCAAAGAACTCAAAATTTGGTGAAGTTGCCCAAGGCAACCAAATTTAACAATAATAAGATCATGCAAGATTATAATATGAATGAAATTTCATGATCTAGGTTGGTTAATTGAAACAAGAGCTATCTCAATCATCTGTTCCACGAGAAAATGTTCTTCACTAACTTGAAAGTTCATTATATTCCAAGGGCCACCCAAACTTCACCCTAAATTTTGTAAACCCTAAATCCTAAACTCTAAAATCTAAACCCTAAACACTAAAGCATTCATTTTGTCCTGGGACCTTAAAATGAAATTTGGTTGCCTTAGGCAACTCCACCAAATTTTATTCCCTTAAGCCATTTAATTTTGTTGTAGCATCTTACTACAAAGATCCCCTTAAGCTATCCGATTACCCTAAACCCTAAATTCTAAACTCTGAACCATAAGCCCTAAAGCCATCATTTTTTATTAGGCTCTTAATTAAATTTGGTTGCCTTGGGAAACTTCACCAAATTTTATTCAGCCGAGCCATGTAATTTTTTCCTAAAACCTCACTAGACATAGATCCCCTTAAGCCATCCTATGACACTAAATCGTAAATCGATTTCTTAGGGGGTCCTAATATGAAATTTATTAAGGGGATCAAATAAGCTCTCAAAATTTGGTGAAGTTTCCCAAGGCAACCAAATTTAAGAATAATAAAATCATGCAAGATTATAATATGAATGAGATAAATCATGATCTAGGTTGATCTATTTACGGTTTAGGGTGATAAGATGGCTTAAGGGGATCTATGTCTACTAAGTTCTTAGGACAAAATGACATGGCTCAAGTGAATATAATTTGGTGAAGTTGCCTCGGACCTTAATGAAATTTTGTTACCTTGGGCATCTTCATCAAATTTTATTCACTTAAAAGCCATGTCATTTTGTACTAGGACCTTACTACATAGATCCCCTTAAGGCATCCTACCCTAAAACCTAAATCCTAAACTCTAAACCATAAACCCTATAGCATTCATAAATTGTCTTATATTAATAGTTAATTGTATTTTCATTCAAGTAACATGCCTTAGACATAAATGAGGCTTGCATATTTTATCATTTGTATTCAATTAGGCCATTTATATTGAATGGTTTTAGGGTATTTCCTAAACATGTATCTTACATTTTGAAATTACAAATCTAATTCAGGTTCACTCATATCTTAGAGATCACATGGATCGACTCAATAATAATTGCAATCCACCTCTGCCCCATCTGTCTCCACCACCTTCACCTCCACCTCCACCCACTCCACCTCATAACCCCCCACCTCCACCACCTAAAATCAATGGTGCTCATTTGAAAACACAAATCAATTCCAATGTTAGAACCATGCAAGATCAAATCAACATTATTGAAAATGAAGAATGTGTCACACCATCTTTGAGGATGATTGCATCTAGGATGCAAACCATTGTTGATGCTATCAAGGCTATGGATGGGATCTTAGATGAGCATCGACAATGGCTAGAGGAGAGGAGAAATTTCAATTCTCAAAAGGAAAATGCAAAAATTGAAGAGATACAGTAGAGAGCCACAATAGTTTCTAAATTAAGACAATCATCTTAAATAGTTATGAATTTATGAATTTGGTGAACGATGGATATTTTGTGTGATGTGAATTTATGATTTTGGTTCTACATGGATATTTTTAGTGACGTGAATATATGATATTTTGTTCTAGATGGATATTTTTAGTGACACAAATTTATGAATTTGGTGGAATTTATGAACTTATAATGATGAATTTATAATAGTATATATTTTATGGCTATCTACTAGATTGAATCATTTCTCATGTTGGAAAATTGTAATAGATATATATGTGTTAGACATAAAATGACTTTTTTTGTGAATGTTTCAAGTTTATTGTTTCTCGTATGTACAAATGTATTAAAATTGCATATAGTTCTTAAATTTTGAAATTTGTATGTATGTACATAGTTTAGTTTAATGATGTATGCACGCAAATTATGCATTGTATTTTTTATTTTAAATGTATGTACATGTTAAATTTTGAATTTTGTATGCACATGCTGAAGTTCAATCAATGTATATGTGTGCTTCAATTTTATATGATCTTATTATATGTATGCACATCCTATTTAAAAAAATTTACATGTGTGTTTCAAATTTAACTATTTAAATTGTCATTTTTTAAGTTTGTATGTTAATTTTGTATAATTTAATGTATAGGTGCACACTTATATCTCATATCATGGATGATTTTAACATTGATGACATCATCAATCCACCACCTTAGCCACCTCCACCTCCCCCACCACCTCCCCCACCACCTAATATGCCACCTCTAGCACATATTGCATCTGATGAGGCTCGCTTGTGAGAACGCATAAACAATCAGGTTGCATCCATCCAAAATCAAATCAATGTTATGCAGAGTCGAGCATTGCTTCCACCCCTTGTGAGATGATTTCCATTTGCGATGTAAGACATTATGGATGCCATCAGGACCATTGATTATGATCTAGATAGGAATCAACAAGACAGAGATTAGATGAGACAATTTTATGCTGACAGACTCTCTTACAAACAAATTTTGGACCTTAAAATAAAAAAATCCCACCTAGCCCACTACTTTTTTGACCTCGTTACTCGACAACCCATTCCTCCAAACAAATCTAGAATATCCATGAGGTGGTGCATACATCCATAGATGAGTGCACATTTTTGGGATCGATGGTATATAGGTTTTGATAGTTCCCCACATGCTAATTGGGAGTGCCCATTGTATTTTTTGAGGAAACTATATGTAGAGTTTGTTTTGGGGCAAAATCCCAATTATTTTGATTTTAAATCATTTCAGGGTGTTAGTGGCAGCATGCCACAGTAGAGTTTAGGGGAAAGGGTTGATCCCCAACACCCCATGCATTCACAACCCCTTGTTGTTGCTCCTAGTCCTCCCATTCCCGCACTTGTGCATCATCGATTTATGGTCTCGACATTAGGTTCTCTTAGTACACTAGCAGGAGAGCTTGATCAACATGCTTTTGTGATAGCGGGGGGAGCATAGAGACGATGATTTTGGAGGAGTGTTTTATGGAGCTAGTCTGAGTACCACTCTAGGAGTGTCAGGGCTCGTCCCACATGTATGTACTAGTTGTCATCAAGTATGCTATGGACCTGATCAGGGCACACCTAGTTCAAGTGGACAGAGATTATGGTGGTTCATCTAGTCACTTCAGTTCATTTGTAGAGTTTCTTACAGTAGACCATCACCCTGAGGACACTGCAACACAGGTATAAATATGCATCTACATGTTCATTTTATAATAATTTTGATGAATGTATATATCAAAGAAAAGTTTGCAATACATTTTAACAATCAAAATATTTGGTATACAAAAGACACTAACAATGGGGTGATCATCCATTCCATGAGTACATACATCGACACCAGTCCTACTTGGCAACCCTTATGGGGTATTTTGATTTCAATTTTTTAAATTATATATGAAATAATTTTTAACTTAAGTTTTAAATTTATAATTGAATCACATATATGATTGAAATATTTATGTTGGTTTAGGTGAGTCAATCGGCTTCCATGTCGATTCCACCTAAGGGGTTGTCCAACACTCCTCCACTATCAGTCGTCGTAGATCAGGGGAAGGTACATTTATATTGTAAATTGTTTAAATTACATTAGTATAGTTACAATTATGAATTTTGAATTCACTATATATGAAATGTGAATGTAGACTTGTAAATTTAATATAAGCGTTAAATGTCTACATGTATGTCTAGGTTGATACCACAATGAGAATGGGCATTGGGCAAACATTAGATGTTGTGGCTACTTGTGAGGCCTCTGATTTTTAGGTTGCTTAAAATATTTTCTAAACAAAATGTGCAAACTTGAATATATATATTAACCTAATTCAAGTATACATGCTTTAATTTTGATCTTGTAGGAATTTGTTAGTGTGACTTTCAACCTTGACCCAGACATAGTTACACCTCTAGGAGGACATGCAGAGCAGCCTCCAAATCAAATAGAAAATTAATTTTTTTATTATATTTAAAGTTAATTATAAATTATATATTTTGAATATTACTTTAATTTTAAATTTCAAATTGAATATATATATTTAATATGAGCTAATACATGTTTTAATTTTTTTTTCTTTTATAGCATGAGACACATCTTGTAGTTGAGCATGTACAAACAAGTCCTAGAGAAGAGGGTGTGCAACCTCAGAATATGGTACAATTAAAATAAGATAAATTATAAATTAAATTGAATTAAATCATTTTTAATTGTAGACTTGTACATCTAATTTCAACTTTCTTTGTCTTGTTTATGTAGATTGATTTAGAGAATTTAGAGGTTGCTTCAAGTGCACCCAAGCATCCAGACCCAGATATGATGGTAATTTAATTTTATGATAAATTATAAATTAAATTGTCGTTAAATCATTTTTCATTGTCTTACATCTGATTTCATCTTTCTCTTTTAGAAAGTGTTTCAGGTAATCCACATAGTCCACATGGTGTGAAGAGGTCTCTTGATTATAGAGACAATACATGACCTAGAAACATGATTTTATGGGTTATATTTGTTTATTTCCTAGACTATATTTCTGGTTTCTCATGTACTCTATTGGACTTTATATTTCATGGCTCAAATTCTTAGTTGAACTTTAGTTCATGGGTTGTACTCTAATGGAATTTATTTCATGCGCTTAATATATTGATTTCATGCACTTAATATATTTACATAAATTATGGACTTTATTAATTTTTGTAAATTTTAATTTACACATGTACATTTATGCATTTTATGTTCATAGTCAAGACATTAATATAGGACATTGATGTTAAATTAAATAATTATTCAATAAATCATAATTTACAAACAATAATTAGTCAATTCAATTCACGTCAATCAATAATTAGTCAATAAATCATAATTTACAAACAAAAGCAATTTGCTTCTATACCACAAAGGATAAAAATTTAAGAAATAAACAATACCATACATGATTAGAGAACAAAATAAATTATATAAATAATGACATCCAATACTAATTTATAAGCTATCAAAACAAATAATGGCATCCAATAGTATTTATAAGTTTTCAAAACAAATTATGGTATCCAACAATATTTATAAGCTGTCAAAACAAATAATGGCATCCAATACTAATTTATAAGTTGTCAAAACAAATAATAGCATCCAACACTAATTATATCTTGTCTTAAGGGGGTGTCTTAAGGGGTCCTAATACGATGTCTTAAGGGGATGTCTTAAGGGGTCCTAATACGATGTCTTTAGGGGATGTCTTAAGGGGTCCTAATAAACTATCTTAAGGAGATGTATTAAGGAGTCCTAATATGATGTCTTAAGGGGTCATAATACAATGAATTAAGGGGATGTCTTAAGGGGATGTCTTTAGGGGTTTAGGGTTTAGGAATTAGGGTGTTTAAAAATAATGTATGCATGATATTTAGTGATTATACAATCAAATATATAGTTTCAAAGTAGGAAAACATGCACATTTAATAAACAAAATATCTAGAATATCAATTTTGATACATAGAAGTACACAGAGTACATAATTGTGTATGTACATGTATTTGTAATTTGTAAAAAAAAATTAATTCTGTAAGTATGTATGTACATATATTTCATCTCAAAATAATGTTTGCAAAATTTGGATATGCCATCTCAAGAACATCTCAAACTCATTCCTAGAATGTAGTAGGTCTTCACACCACCTGATATCAAAATGGTACAAGCAATATCAATGAAATCATCAAAACATACACATTTTAATTTATATAAAACTATATATATGTACACAACTCAAGTACCTGCATTTAAAAGTATTCTATAGATGTGTGTAGGTTGAATCTAGCCATCCTCTCCTTTTTGTTTCAAAGTATGAGATCAATGCAATGATGATTTAAGGATACAAAAAGGGACAATAAATAAATTTTAACTATTAATGTAAAAGAAATATTAATATGTAATCAAAACATGTATTTAAATATAATTTAACTAGTAATTACCTATTTTTACCAAGTATTACATGTTGTCTAGGTTGAATCTGCATGGACTAGATCATTTTTGTGATTATGCCGTAAGGATCTATAAAGGGACAATTTAAATCAATTTCAACTAATAACACACTTGACCAATATCGAAACATGTATTTAATGTATTTAAAAGGAAAAAATAAAACTAAAACTATATTTACTTGTATTTACTTATTCCATTGTACCATATGCATCCTCTCTTTTTTGCAATGCATCTATGATTGCCTCATGCTCTTCCATAGAAAATGACCATAGCAATTTTTTTGAAGGTCTTCCACGATATCACTCTAGTTTTATATTTTTTTCTACAACCAAATATGAATAATGTATAATATTTTTATGTGTTTCATAGTCTTTGAATGCAGGTAGACCATTCTTCCTTGTCAAGTATTTTCATAGCTAAGTGCCAACAACCACCACTGATCCTATTGGAAAACATGAAAACCATCATCAAATAAGTTCTCAAATTTTTCTTAAGGGGATCAAAGACTTGTTCTATAAAATTGCTTAAGGGGATAAAAAAATTGTTATCAAAATTTGCTTAACGGGATGTCTTAAGGGGATTACCATACCTATTGGATAATGAAAGCCATCATCATCTTCTCGAGATTCTATTAACTTATGTTTAGTTTCCACACAATGAGCCAACCAATATTTTGTTTGCTTTGCATTTCCCTTAGGTGGAACAATAGAATACGCATGTCCTACAAACAAAATTTGATTTAATAACTTGTGCATATCCATATATAAATAATTTAGTATTACAAAATAACTTAATAAAGTGAAATAAAATGAGAAATAAATTGAATTAAAATTACCTTCTTGAACAAGGTCTGAAACATGGTCATAATCTTCAAATGCAAACACTTGATCATTTTCTTCAATAGTTATTTCATATTGATCATGTGCTTGTGCAGGTGTCAACAATCTTTGCTCCCACTATTCAACCCATTATGTATTTTCACATGCTTCCCAATCTCCTGAGATACAAAACTAGCAAAAACATGCAAGCTCCCTTGTCTAAATATTTCATGTGCTTGTTGTCACACTCCTAAATTAATGCCATTTATTAGATCCACTGATTGTCTCACAATCAACTCTAGGTACAATGTTGTCTTCTTCAACCAACCAAAAGAATCGATGAACTGTAGAGTACTCACTTGAACCAAGTGCAGATAATCTTGTATTACACCAATCCACAATCCTGTGTGCATCTTTAAATTTTACTGAATCCTCGAATTTTAATTGTTCTCTAGCAAGAATTCTTTTGACGCACACACCAGCTCCATCATTTTCTCCTTTACCATGTCTAGCTTAAAAAAAACTCCATATATGTTGGACATTAAGTTCCTTGTGAACCCTACTTAACCAATAGAACATTCAAGCATTCTTGAACTACCCTGTACAATTATCTGACCATATGAGGTGTTCTTTCATCTGGATTCCTCTCTTAAATTTCTAAAAAATATAATGAAACAATATTCAACAAAATTTGATGAGTGTAATCGATTGTCACTCAAATAAAAAATGATACTCCCTCAAAAAGTTTCTTTCATCCTCAATGCTATCATCTGCATGTCTATAAAAAATATGGACAAACATAGCTACTTGCACTAAATTATAATACTGTGATTGAATTTCCTCTTGTGGAGAGAGAGTATAATTCTCTGCAAAATCAACCACTGAAAGTATAGAACCAATTGGAAATGTGTTTCTACATGCGTGAAATTGTACATCAAGCCATCGAGCATGTTCAGAGTGCATGACATATTTTGGTACAATTTTATTCTTAAATGCACTCATGAATGCATGCACACTAACTTTTTATGTAACTAAATCACAACACTTTCCTATTTTTCCATTTTTTAAAGAATAGTGAACATTCTTAAATCTTTTAATATCTACTAATTGTTGTCCAAAATCATTATCAACACTTTCATGCATACAAATTCTTAAAAATGAAAGAATTCCACAATTAATGCATTGTCCAGAAATACAAGAACTTAAATAAAACAATTTATCATTAGATCTTTCACAAAACAAACCTGAAATAAACTCTCTTATTTCTTGAGGTGGCATATCAATACCACACTCCTGTATAATCATGTTAGTATGCAAGGTACACCGTATATATCAAAAAACATCATAAAAATAATGAAATTGAACATGTGTTTTACAACAACAAGATATTCGTATTAATTTTTACATACCAGGGTTTACATTTTTCAAAAGACCTTTGACTTATTTTAATATTACCAGGTAACACTAAATCACTACAAAATTTTCCATAAAACTCAATTTATGTTGTATCTAATCAGAACTTTGGGCATCAGCATGCCAACTCCAACATATGGTTGATAGGATCATTTTCTATACTTTCTCTTCTTTTTGCCGCTCTTAGCAATGTTTTACGATGTATTTTTAAAACTTCACTAACATTGCTTACCATTCTTTTATTCAAAGTTGCTTTATTAACAATAGCAATTGTTATAGCTCTTCTTACTGCATTTTTATCTTTAGATTGACTATTTTTCCCAATAGATTGAATGGCACTAGCAATAGTAGACATAACATGTTTTAATGATTGATCTTTTCTTTTTAGTTTAACAAAAAATCCTAACCTTTTCATTATTTTCCTCATTTTTTGCATTCTTATCAATGACATCATTAGTTGACATTGAATTGCAAATTTTTTACGATAAAAGAATTTGTTGTATATTTTATTTGCATGTGTTCTTATTTTCCTCCAAGAAATTTGACCAGGAAGATTATCGAAAAAACCACTTTCAATTTTTAAAAAAGTATTTTCATTAAATTCAACATCACATTCTAGATTTTCATCTTCATCTTCATTATCATTTTCATTTTCAACTTCAAAATGATTTACATTTTCATCTTCATTTTCATCAACAAAATGGTTTTCATTTTCATGAACAAAATGGTTTTCATTTTCATCAAAAAAATGGTTTTGGTTTTCATTTTCAACAAAAGGATCATTCTCATTTTCATTTTCAGCAAATTCTATAAAAGTTTCATCTCTCTAAATATTATCAATGTCAACATCATTAAGTCCAACATCTTGTAAAACTTCTACATACAAATTTCCCATTTCACTAACATGTGGATTTGAAGACTTACCTGGATTTTTGCATATTGAAACATTCTCCATAGCATTGAAAGAGGGATTTGAAGACATAGTAGGAGTTGCTTGTATAATCATATTCTTCTCCAAACTGACTTCTTGCAAATTAGCTTCATCTACAACCATGGTCTTGTTATGCCTTGCATAACCACCCCCATTTTCACTGGCTTAAAATGGGTCCCTCCCTTTTTGTTTTCTTTCCCTTTGGTTTTCTGTTTTGGTGCCTTAGAAGTTTTATTGCTTCTTTTGGCCCTTTGTCTTTTTTCTCTAGTGGAGGCGGAGTGTAGACTGGATCTAGACTTGGAATCTTCTTTTGAGGTTCTGGTTCTATTTTGGTTCCACTTCCGGCTCCATGCGTTGTGTTTTGCCTTTGCCTTTGTTTCTCTGGCGGAGGTAGGGTCGGAGTTGGATTTGAGTTTGGAACTTAGGCCAAGTTCTGGTTTCATATCCTATTCTGGTTCTGCTTCCCGTCTTGGTTCCTGCCCCACAGTTTTGAATGTGCTGACCTCTTCCTGATTCTGTCCCGGATCCACCTCCGGCAGAATGAAATTTCGCTAAGTGCGAAAGTTTGGAATATTATTTTATTATATCTTGTGGACTTATTTTCGGCACGTGGTTTTGTAGGGTGTGGACATGTGTCCCCGGGGCTGATTCTCTTTCTAGAGGGATTAGTGACTTCGATGCAACTTCTTGTCTTCGGTGAAATGTCTCTCCGACTCAGGTATGTCTTGCCGAACCTGATGCCAATGTGTTTGCCCATGGAAATGATGGAGATCTCGTTGTGAGGTCTGGCTGACTTGAGGATGTCACGTCGATTGTGGATGAGCTCAATGAAGCAACAATAACCTTGGTGAAGGGTCTCTCCGAACAAAGAATGTCTTGCCGAATGAGAAACTCCATCGACCGGAACCCTAATCCGCTGCAACAGAATGAGAACATTGATGGTAGAAGAGGCGTTTACCTATCGAGGTTGGTGGACATGGGGGCGATGTCTCTGCAACACTCAACTGACCCTGGTGCAGTTTGAGGAAAGTAATGAAACCACAAATCTTGGCGATGGGAATAATTTTACAGGCATGAATTGGCCATGCTTCTTGATCGCTGATGGGACATCTACCGGCCGAAGTGGGTCGACATTCATGGTGAAGCTTCGGATCTTAGATAGAAGAAGATTTTTCTAATAGAAGACCATGCTTATGGAAGATCTCACACTAATAGGGACATAGTACCAATATTGAATGCATATCCGGACTCAGTGAGAGTTGTTGGTGACTGGTCTATTCCAAAAACCCTAATTTTGGTCGACTGTATTGCTGACCCTAGTTCATCCATAAAGAGGGAATTTTGCTTCATTTGTAGGGGTTAGAAAGGTTAGACAAGTTAGACCAGGTTAGAGGATAGTTAGAAAAATTTAGAAGTTAGATTTTAGAGGTTAGAAGTTAGACATTAGGAGTTGGAGTTCTTAGCAGTAGAATGTACTTTTATGCTTTTCTGAGTGTAGATGGGAGGAACCTGAAAATCAGATTTTTTGTGCACTGGTGAAGTTTGCCAGATTTGTAAATGTTACTTATCTATCCCATGATAGTAGAAGCAACCAAATTGTAATCTTCTTCAAGTTCTCTTCCAAAATGGTATTCATCTTGTTAACTATTTGATTTGAAGACTTTCAAGGAATGAAAAAGTGTATCTTTTGTTTTGTTTAAAAAATAGTGTTTGGTAATCTGTTGAGTTTATACTGTGAATGAATGCAATTGTGTACATGTTACAAATTAACTTCATTTCATAGCAATAGTTTAAATATTCCTTTAACGACAACAAGTCTAGTTAATTAATGGATCAACATTCCTTTCTATCTCAAATCCCTGGCCTATCTTTTTCTGTTTCTTTGAAAATCCCAATTAGAGTAAATTTAGATAGATGCTTGAGTTTAATGATGTTCAGAAAACCAGCAGGCCCCTTGAACATTACAGCCATATTGACCACTTTGTGAAACAGACATCATTGTGAACCAACACTAAGGACCTTGGGAGCTTATCAGTTTAACCACTAATTGCCTCTTTCAGGAGAGGTGAGATACTTGTATCCCACCTGCATGTTGTGTGTGTCAAATGGCCCCTCAACAGAGATGGTGCTAGAAGGAGGGCCACATTTGAATAGTTAAACTCTAGGTTAGACCAAACTTCATTAGCTGAGAAAGCAATCTGAAGAGGCAAACTGGAGAATATCGGGTCTTCTTCATCAGAAAAGTCCCAAAGAGTCCTCAGGAGAACTGAAAATCTGCCTCCATTGCTAAAGCTCATGACCCCAAATAGACCTAAAGCTCGTAGGGTTAAACCATTGTCCGCTCCATCCACTCCACCCAGTTTTTCACCCATACCTTAGCTGGTACTAGTGAATCCTTTACCAAATCCATTTAAGCCCATCCAACAACTGGCTCAACCGCCACCACCAATGGCTTTCTTTCAGAATAACCCTTCTCCATTGGGTGCTATCCTTGGAGGTTTTCATGACATGCCAAAGAATTCTGAGAGATTCTGTCTGAAATACATTCATGGTGAAGCCAAGAGCGCTGAAGAGCACATATAGGCCTTCAAAGATGCCTGCACTAGAGCACAGATAGCTCATCATGACATGGTTTGTAGGTTATTCCCTTATTCTCTAGGGGATATGGCTTATAGTTGGTATTTGAACTTACCACAAGGTTCCATTTTGAGTTGGAATGACTTAGAAAATGTTTTCATTAACCAGTTTAGAGTCTACGTAGACCCAGCTATCCTGTTCCAATAGT
This sequence comes from Sequoia sempervirens, assembly GCA_007258455.2. Classification (NCBI taxonomy): domain Eukaryota; kingdom Viridiplantae; phylum Streptophyta; class Pinopsida; order Cupressales; family Cupressaceae; genus Sequoia; species Sequoia sempervirens. The sequence continues at coordinate 45,381,319 of VDFB02353493.1, forward strand.
TTGCTACTATCAGGAAGGAGCCACATGAACCACTACCCCTGTTCAATACTAGATTTCAAAGAATGTACAGGAGGCTGAAAGACCATTATTTGATCATAGATAATGGTGCCATTCAGGCATACTTTCGAGCCATTGGCCCATGGCTAGGTCTATTTTTGCAAAGAACCTATCTTCTAGGGGATATTGATTCCCTTTCCAAAGTCTATCACCTGGCTATTAAACTGTAGCAACAAACCAGCTCTCAGCCAGGAAACTTAGGTGGGGGTATTCCCTCTATGGGATATCAGATGCATATCCCCAGTCCCCTATTTAACACCATCCCAGGGATGTCTCCTTCCCACTATGGACCCATGCCTAAGTTTCCAACTCAACCCACGGTTCCATTCTTTTGAAGTGGGATTCCTGATCCATCACAACACCCATAGGGTAATTATGGCCAAACTAGCATGCCAAACCTTGCTGATCAGCCAGCCACCATTAAGAATGTTGAGAGTGAGCAAACAACCCAGCTCATAAATGAGCTAGAAACATTGAAGAAAACTTTATCTCAGGTCACAAATGACATGGCCCAATTGAAATTGAACCCATCCCAGACCAATCATAACAACAATCAGGGAAGTTATCAGAACACTCACAACCAGAGGGGATATCAAGGCCAAAATTTCCCCAACCAAGGTTATCAGAACCAAAATAGGGGATATAATCAAAGGCCCAACAATAACAGGCAGTGGAACACCAGTCCAAACAATGGTGGGGTTCCCCACAACTATCAACCTAATGAGGACAAACCTCACATTACACTTGTAGCTGACCTTAACTGCATGACCAACTGGTGCAGGCTACATCAGATTGCATCCCACTCTAAGGTGAATTTCCCAGAAGTGGAGAAGGTGGTGAAAATGGCACAAGAGGATGCCAAAACCTTTCAAGGAAATCCAAACAAGGGAAACAACCCAATAAACACAGCTATGGCTTTTGACCTCTTCGAAGGGGACTCTTCATTCCCAATGCAAGATGAAAATGAACCAGAAGAGGATGTGTATGATGCCCAGACCTTTCAAACGAAAGGGGGTCATTTCTTGAGAAACCAAGACAAGGGGCCATTCACTACATTAGTACCACCTAACCACATGGTGCCCCCAAATTAGAACGTTGATAACAATCCTCCACCACCAAAGGGTCCACCTAATCTTTCTAGTAAAGGTAATCCATCTATTGCTTTTAGGCATAATGACAGTCACAATACAGAGTTTGACATTGTTGTTGAAATGAAAAAATAGAAGGCCTCATTGTCATACTTTGACATTCTGAAATGGTGTCCTTCTCAACGAGAAATAGTGCTAAAAGCCTTGGAAGAGGCTGATAGGTCCAAAGGAATAACTAGGACATCCCCCACCACTGATATGAATGCAGCCTTGTTCAAGAATAAAGTAGGCACCCCACCATTTCTGATAAGCTTGAGGATTTGTGGGAGGAACCTACATAATTGCTTATTAGATTCAAGAGCTTCTGGCAATGTCATGCCATTTGTTGTATGCAAAAAATTGGGGCTGAATCCAATTCAAACCAACAAGAAAGTTATCCAGCTAGACAAGACAGAGGTAAATGTAGTTGGGGAACTTAGGAACATACACATACAAGTAGGATTAGACCCTAGAGTCTAGACTAACATAGACATTCAGGTAGCTGACATTCCTCAGACCTATGGTATGCTTTTAAGCAGGGACTTCATGAAGAGTTTAGAGGGATATCTCTCCCTAGACTTCTCACATATGTGGTTACCATGGAGAGGAATGCCTAACCAGATCAGAATTGAAAGTGAGCGCTGCCTTAAACACATCATAACGGAGTATGACTGCCCCAATGAGGTGGCCTACTTTGAGACTGAGATTGGGGTCTACAAAAGAGAAGAATGTCTAACCCTTTCAGTCTTAGATCCTGATAGTTGGCCCACACAAGAACCCTAAGACTCAGTGATTGGCATAAATCAGCAGGCACTAATCAAAAAATTACAACAAGATCAGCTTGTCTTAGGAAAAGACATTGATTTACAAAGCCTTTTGCTTCTATACTAGTGTAGGGTTCATTACCAGAGCCACTCAAAGCTAACATGTCTTCCCTGCATCAGTGTTTTGCATCATGTATGCCCAACTGGGAAGGCTACTCCAAGTCACTCCGAGACCATAACTGGCCACTTTCCATTTGAGGCCAGAAATGCAACAATTTCAACTAGAGACAGCCCCCTTTTAGAGGAAGTTGTCCCTCAGATTGAATCCATCACAATCTTGGCATTGGATCAGCATGGCCATGATGAACAATCCCAACTCTTGACTGATGCCCCCACACCTTCAAGTTTACCAATACCTAAAGGGATGATCAAAGCCACTATTGATTACCCAAAGAGCTCCCAAGAGCCATGTATTTCATCAGATGTCAAGGATTCATTGATACTGCTTATTATTCCTCCTGACACAGCTTGCAATCAGTTGTGGATCCCCACCTTTGATGGTTCCAAGTCCAAAACAGGCTGTGGTGCTGGAGTTGTACTAACCAATCCGAGAGGAAAAAGTTTCTTTGCTTCTTACAGGTTGCAGTTTAGATGTAGCAAACAATGTGGCTAAATATGAGGCATTAGCAAGAGGATTGATGTTTTCTCATCAAAAAAGAGTCACTGTCTTGAGGGTCAGAGGGGATTCAGAAGTAATTTTCAAACAAGTACGCAGCCAATACACATGTCACAACAAGAGACTGGCCGCTTATAGAAATCGGGTATGGAACCTGATTGAGGATTTTGATGCCTTTGGGATTAGTCTAATCCCTAGAGAAGAGAACAACATTGCTGATTCATTGGCTGTGGTTGCAAGTACCTTGGAGCCCATGCAAAATTCTAAGCTCAAGAAGTTCTCAGTGGAACTGATATCCACCTCAGCTGTCCCTGATAATATCAGGCATTTTCAAGTTTTTGATGATGATTGACATATTCTTGCTTTTCTAACAAGCTTAGATGCTTTTGAAGGCTAGATCATTGATGAATCTAATAGAGATCAGGGAGATTGGAACCCCGAAGATAGTGATACAAATGGCATCCTCAATCTCAAAAGTAACACCATTCCCAAGGGAATGGTAGCCTTGGAAAGGATGTTTGATGCAGATCCAAGAGCTTTGAAAAAGGTGTCAACTGAAGACAAGGGAGGTGAGTATGAGGTAGTCAACCTAGCTAATTCAGGTCCTGAAAGGAATATATACATTGGGAAAGCTTGCCCTGAGGCAATCAAAGAGGATATATTGCTTACCCTCAAGAAGGATATTGCGGCTTTGGCTTGGGGATACGAGGATTTGAAGACATTTGACACATCTGTGATAACTCATACCATCCCTTTAAAGCCTGAAACAACGCCCTGTTAATGCCTTGATTGAACCTATCATTTTCAAGGAAGTCCAGAAGCTGCTATCAGCAACAGTCATTTTCCCTATGAGGCATTCAACATGGGTTGCCAACTTGGTCCCTGTTTGGAAGAAAAATGGAGAAATCATATTGTGTGTGGACTTTAGAAATCTGAATAGAGCCTCAGAGAAGGATAATTATCCACTCCCTTCTCTTGATGAGATCTTGCAAATGGTTAGTGGATCCCAAATGATGTCATTCCTAGATGGCTACTCTGGATACAACCAAGTGTTGGTCAGCTATGAAGATAGAATGAAGACGGCCTTCACCACAAAGTGGGGGACATTTGCTTATAAAAGAATGCCATTCGGATTGATAAATGCTGGGGCAACATTTCAAAGAGCAATGGATGTAGCATTTAAGGATCTAATTGGCAAGTGCATCATCATCTACATGGATGATTTGATAGTGTTCTCAAAAGACAGACTTAACCATGCTACAGATTTGGCAAAGGTCCTTGAAAGACGCATCCAATATGGTGTCTCCTTGAACCCTAAAAAGTGTGTGTTTGGAGTTTCTGAAGGGAAACTTTTGGGACACACAATATCAAAAAGGGGAATATCCATTGATCCAGAACGAGTTGAGTCAATTCTGAAATTGACCATGCCAAGCAGCAAGAAAGAGATGAGATCTTTCTTTGGGAAGATCAACTTTGTCAGAAAATTCATCACTGGCTTTGCAGAGATTGTCAAGCCTTTGAATGAAATGATGAAAAGGAAGCAAAGATAGAGTGGAGTGATGAGGCAAAGGCTACTTTCTCCTAGATTAAGCAATCAATCTTAGAGGCTCCAGTACTCATTAGTCCGGATTACCTAAAGCCATTCTACATCTACTCCTTTGCTTCTGAACATTCATGTGCTACTGTCTTAACACAAATAAAAGCAGAGGGAGATGAAAGACCAATTGCTTTCATGATTTCCCCATTCAAGAATGTTGAGGTCAAGTATTCACCTATTGAAAAACAAGCCTTTGCACTAGTTAGAGCTGTTAAAAAATTCAAACACTACATCATCAAAAGTCAGATTATTGTTGTGGTTCCTAATGTTGCAGTAAAGTCCCTTCTTATGCAAAATGAATTAGGAGAAAGAAGAGGGAAGTGGATGGCCATTCTTCAAGAATTTGATTTAGAGATCCATCCTATGAAGTTGGTTAGAGGTCAAGGTTTTTCCAAAGCAATGGCGAATGCTGGTAAAAACATTACTTGCCAACACTATACCACAGAAACCTTCTCCAACGATTCCTGGTATACTAATCTTATTTATTTCTTACTCAACAATCGTTGCCCAGAATGAATGAGTGCAACTCATAGAACAGTGCTAAGGATAAAAAGTTCTCATTACATGATCAAAGGGGGACTGTTATACAAAAAGAACTTTGAGGGTGTGTATTTGAGATGCCTAGATCAGCGAGAAGCAAAACACACAATGGAACAATTTCGTGGAAAACATGGCACGGGCCATGGTTTAGCTAATTCATTAGCACACCAAATCCTTGGAGATGGATACTACTAGCCATGTGTATTCAAAGATGCACACCAGCATGTCAGAACATGCCACACATGTCAAATTGTTGCACCAAAAGAACGCCACTCAACCATGCCATTGCAACCCGTCTATGAAGTGAGACCTTTTGCCCAATGGGCACTTAATTTTGTTGGGATGATTAACCCAAACTCTGCTAGAGGGCACAAGTTCATTCTAACTACCACAGACTACTGCACAAGATGGATAGAGGCCATAGCTTGCAAGAATAGCACCACGGATGTGGTGATTAAATTCCTTACAAGAACATCACAACTAGGTTTGTGGTGCCCTTTGCGCTAGTATGTGACAATGGTTCTGCTTTCTCTTCTACTGATTTCATTGCATGGACCTATGAACACAAGATTGTGTTAAATTACTCTTCCAATTACTATCCCCAGGGGAATGGAGTAGCTGAATCGACCAATAAGAACATCTTAGGGGTAATCAAAAGGTTGCTAGAAAAGAACCCAAGAGACTGGCATACCCAGCTAAGATTTGCCTTATGGGCAGACAGAACTAGAATCAAATCTGCTCTCAAAACTTTTCCCTTCAAGCTTGTGTATGGCCAAGAACCTGTCTTCCCCATCCACCTATAGATTCCTATCCTAAATTTCATGCAGGAATTTTACTCCAATGATGATAGGATAGAGGTAAGGCTGGCCAATTTGCTAAAACTAGAAGAATAGAGGGATGCTGCTCTGCAGCAGTTCTTCAAACACCAGGTTGTTGTTAAACATTGGTTTGACAAAAGAGCTAAGATAAAATATTTTAGGATATCATACCTTGTCTTGCTGTGGGACAAGGCTAATGAAAAGAAGGATGATCACCAAAAGTTTGACAAGCTCTGGTTGGGCCCATACCAAATTGCTGATATCCTAGGAGAGAATGCCTTTAGACTAAGTGCTTTGACAGGAGAACTTGTCCCATTTCCTGTCAATGGGCAGTTCCTCAAACATTATTTTGGTTCATAAGGGCTTGGTGCTTCCCATGGTTGTATATATGTAAATAGCTGGTTGTCCTGCTTGTTTGTTGTTTTCCTTATTTTTCTTTGTCTTGTTGTTCTCTCTACTTGTCTTTTTTTTTGTGTTCTTTTGTTTTTGCTCTTTTGTCTTTCTTTTGGGGACATCCATTTTATATAGTTGATGCTAGGGCATTGTCATCTAAAGTATACTTTGGTTACTAGGAAGGAAGTTGGTCTAAATATTTTTAGGGTTCTTGATTGGGTGATTTTGTCCTAAACTTAAGTTTTATGCCCATTTCAATAGAGGTTGTGAAAGGTCTTCAAGAACAAGGTATAAAGTAAACAATCTACACCAACTACAATTGAATCTGTCACAAAATAAATAAACCATCTCCTCTTGTAAGGGTATATTTTTCTTAGGGTAATTGGGTCCCAAGATTTGAGTAAAGAATTTGATTCCCCAGATGTTGTTATGAGGTCCATGGTAGTTTTCAACCCAGTACAGATGTTTAACATCTAACATATTGAGAAGGAACTGAATGAAAAGAATTTTCAAATGAAAAGAAAGAGAGAAAAGAAAAGATCACTATAAAAGAAAAGATAAACTCAATATGAATGGGTGATTCCAGTATCTCTACCAGGGCTATGGACGCCTGACTAGTAGTAAAGCAATGCTGTGAGAAAACTAGAGGTATCTCCGTAGAGCTATGGATGCTTGACTGGCAGCGGAGCAATGCCCAAGATATCATTGCACAATAGCAAAAGGGAGTCAACTCATGTAGTTCAAATCTTGAGCAAAATTATCTGAAAGATGAAGAAAACTTTGTAAAAGGATGATGCACAATCAAGCACACACATACATTCAAAAGAAGCCAATGTGGATTTACATTTGAGATTCTAGCTCTACATTGATTGTTCAAACTAATCCAATCTAGGTTGTGGTGTCCATAAACCAGGAGTTCTAGGTGACTGAATCCTTTAGTGTCCTAAAAATGGTTAAACCATTTTTCTAGCCAAGTCGCCATTTGTTATGCCTTGCATAACCACCCCCATTTTCACTGGCTTAAAATGGGTCCCCCCCTTTTTGTTTTCTTTCCCTTTGGTTTTCTGTTTTGGTGCCTTAGAAGTTTTCTTGCTTCTTTTGGCCCTTTGTCTTTTTTCTCTAGCGGAGGTGGATCGCGGATTGGATCTAAACTTGGAATCTTCTTTTGAGGTTTTCGTTTTGTTTTGGTTTCGCTTCTGGCTTCGCGCATTGTGTTTTTCCTTTGCTTTTGTTTCTTTGGCGGAGGAGGGGTCAAAGTCAGATTTGAGTTTGGAACTTACCCCAAGTTTCGGTTTCATATCCCATTCTAGTTCTGATTCCCATCTTGGTTCCTGCCCCATGGTTTTGAACGTGCTGACCTCTTCTTGATTCTATCCTAGATCCATCGTTGGCAGAATGAAATTTTGCTAAGTTTGGAAGTTTGGAATATTATTTTATTATATCTTGTGGACTTATTTTTGGCACGTGGTTTTGCAGGGTGTGGACACATGTCCTCGAGGCTGATTCTCTTTCTAGAGGGATTAGTGACTTCGATGCAACTTCTTGTCTTCTGCGAAATGTCTCTCTGACTTGGGTATGTCTTGCCAAACCTGATGCTAATGTGTTTTCCCGCAGAAACAATGGAGATCTCGTTGTGAGGTCTGGCCGACTTGAGGATTTCATGCCAATTGCCGATGAGCTCGATGAAGTAATGATAACCTCGATGAAGGGTCTTTCCGAACAAAGAATGCCTCACCGAATGAGAAACTTCATTGACTGGAACCCTAATTCGCTGCAACAGAATGCAAACATTGATGGCGGAAGAGACATTTACCTGTCAAGGTTGGTGGAAATGGGGGCGATGTCTTTGCAACACTCAACCGACCCTGGTGCAGTTTGAGGATAGTAATGAAACCACGGATCTTGGTGACGGGAATAATTTTACAGGCATGAATCAGCCATGCTTCTTGATCACCAATGGGACATCTACCGGTCGAAGTGGGTCGACATTCATGGTGAAGCTTCTGATCTTAGACAAAAGAAGATTTTGATGACAGAAGACCATGCTTATGGAAGATCTCGCGCTGACAGGGACATAGTACCAATATTGAATGCATATCCAGACTCAGTGAGAGTTGTTGGTCACTGGTCTATTCCAAAAACCCTAATTTTGGTCGATTGTACTGCTGACCCTGGTTCATCTATAAAGAGGGCATTTTGCCTCATTTGTAGGGGTTAGAAAGGTTAGACAGGTTAGACCAGGTTAGAGGATAGTTAGAAAAATTTAGAAGTTATATTTTAGAGGTTAGAAGTTAGACATTAGGAGTTGGAGTTCTTAGCAGTAGAATGCACTTTTATGCTTTTCTGAGTGTAGATAGGAGGAACCTAAAAAATCAGATTTTTTGTACACTGGTGAAGTTTGCTAGATTTGTAAATGTTGCTTATCTGTCCCATGACAGTAGAAGCAACCAGATTGTAATCTTCTTCAAGTTCTCTTCTAGAATGGTATTCATCTTGTTAACTATTTGAATTGAAGACTTTCAAGGAATGAAAAAGTGTATCTTTTGTTTTATTTAAAAAATGGTGTTTGGCAATCTGTTGAGTTTATATTGTGAATGAATGCAATTGTGTACATGTTACAAATTAACTTCATTTCATAGCAATAGTTTAAAGATTCCTTTAATGACAACAAGTCTAGTTAATTAATGGATCAACATTCCTTTCTGTCTCAAAGACCTGACCTATCTTTTTTTGTTTCTTTGAAAACCCCAATTAGAGTAAGTTTAGATAGATGCTTGAGTTTAATGGTGTTCAGAAAACTAGCAGGCCCCTTGAACATTACAGCCATATTGACCACTTTGTGAAACAGACATTGTTGTGAACCAACACTAAGGATCTTCGAAGCTAATCAGTTTAACCACTGATTGCCTCTTTTAGGAGAGGTGAGATACTTGTATCCCACCTGCATGTTGTGTGTGTCAAATGACCCCTCAACAGGTATCCTCAATGTTTTCATCTTCAATAGTTGTGGAATTGGATGCTAGTCCATCATTCATTGATTTAATTCTCATTTTTCTTTGTCTTTGTCTTTGTCTCTCCTCTTTTTTTGCTTCAATTTCTTCAGGAGTCAATGTCTTCCTCCTATTATTACGAGCTTTATCTCCCATGATTATAAAATTATCAAGCACAAATGAATGTCAATAGTGAAATTTTTCAAAAAATTCAATCCAAATTGGAAGTTGAAGACCTATAAGGACAAAATTCTTCCTCTTGTGTTCCTCAAAACAAGTAGACAAATAGCACAATTCCACTTTAAAAACTATTTTCTTCATGCCTCCTTTGAAAAAATCAATCCATATTGCAAGTTGAAGACCTTTTGTTCCTAAAAACAAGTACAAATCTAACAAAATTCCACTTCAAAAATGGTTTACACGATGCCTCCTTTGAAAAAATTAATCAAAAATCCAAATTCACCACCTGTAAAAACAATAGTTGATGAAAAATAGCCCAATTTTATTGCTCTTGGCCGTACATGTGAAGTTGCAAACTTCACAGTAATTTTTGACAGTAAATTTAAATAAAATGGTTAAAAAATAAACAGGATCCCATTTTATAGCGGGATCTCATTCCTAATATTTAATGTGAATACCATTGACAAAGGATGGGATCTCGTATTTCCATGTCAATGGTCACACTACTTAATAGTGGGAAACAGGATCCCAATTATAAAACGGGATCCCGTTTTATAATTGGGATCTCGTTTCCCACTATTTGAATTTGAATTTGCTTTGTGGTCGGTTTTTACTTTTTATTTTGGTTTGGGAAAAGCATTGGGAATCTGAACCTAGGCCTTCAACTTGGTTTGACCTACAAGTTGAATGTCCTAACAATGTCAAAGAAAAATACCAAGTTTGGACATATGGCTGATGACTTTTTTGGAGAATTTTTTGACGAAATTAAAACCCATTTTAGATGAGACAATGAAAATTCCAAATATATAAATTTTTTTACAATTGGATTATTTTTTTTATTTTTCAATTAATTTCTAATGAAATAGGTCCATAAACTTCAAATATTAGGGTTTTTTAATATTTTAATAACTTTTGATCAACATAACATTTTGACGAATGAATTGCACAAGAACAAACTTCAAACAATTCTTTTCAATTTTAAAAAGAAAAATAAAAAAAGATAAGTTAAGGTCATCTTCTGTGTGTCGTACATGACGATTTTTCAGAACAACAAATATGCCTAACAAAAAATTAACAAAAAAAAAAATTCAATAAAAATTTACAAAAAAATATTGAGAACAAGCTTCAATGAGTCACAAATATTTTCCCAAAAGGATTTAAAAAATAAGATAATTTAGGTCAAAATATGGATGTACACGTGCATGGTATGGTATTAAAAAAGTGACTTTTAAATAGTGGTTTTTAGAAACACCTATTGACACTCAATTTGTACAATCTAGGTATTGAAATAAATTACATATTTGGTAACTAGACTCTGAGTACTACATTTTATGATTAGTGACTTTTTCAAAGATTCCATCTCTAAGTGCTTCAAATTTTAAGGTCAAATGTGTCAAATGCTGAAAATCAAGGAAAACACTTACACTTTTTGGCCAAAAAGTGGACTCAACTTCTTGCCAGCACCTTGCTTATTGTTGCCTAGTATCTCTATCCATCTTTGACATTATACCCATTTTGCACAGATTATTACATGGTATGCTTTAGTAAAATTTAACTTAGAAAGCCTTGAAAAGAGGATGGTATGCAGTCTGGACCAAATGTAGGAATAATTGTTTTAGAACCTTTTTTATAAGTCGGAGCATGAGCTAGGGGTTGAAGCATTTGGTAGGGGTTGGAGTTGTTCCAAACATGCCTCTTCGTTGTGACATCAAGCAATGTATTTGTTGTTGCTAATTCTGGAGTATCTCTCAAATGAGAATGTCAGATCAATGCAGAGTCTTCCAATTGATTTAACATGAGAGATAGTTGTAAAAGTCAACCCTTGCCTCTCTTTGCTTCCTATGTTTATCGTTGCTCTATCTAATGTTAGCCTTGTGCTTTATGTATTGTGATTCCCCATGCCATGGTGAGTGAAACTTGTGTTCAACTATCCTGAGTTATAGTTGGGATGGGTATGTCTCTTGGGTTTTCTAGGTCCCATGGTGAACCAATGTAATTTTGGAAGCGAACAACAACACAGTCAGGAAAATCTAGCAATTAACAATATGCATTGTATGCAATAGTTGTAGCAAGACTAAGGGATTCTTTGACTAGGCTAGCTTGAATCCATAAATTTTTTGTTAGCATCACCTATTCACCAACAAAAAGTAGCAGTTCTGGGAGAAGTTGGTCATCATCTCCATGATTAGATGTTTGTTGTTGTGCTAATTGAGCAATGCTAATGGCTATGGGAAGGTTTAACCATTTGATCATTTTTTTGTTATGGAATATGACTAAGTCGTTTGTGGAAAACAAATGTGTAGCAACATAAAATTGTTCTCTTTTTGTGGCTGAGAGAATTTTATTTGTTTTTTTCATAAGCTCTTCCCAGTCATTGTGGAAAGCCTCACCATTTCTTATATGGAGAAGGATTTCCTAAAACTATTATTGGAAAGGGCTATCTCCTTTTTGGAAAAAAATAATGTCCAATGTGATCGAGACTATGAAAGTATACCATAAGGCTACAACCGATGAGCGTGAAGCATAAATAGGGGTAACCATAACAGGTGGCAACTAGGCAAGATTACCAACAAGGATTATAGAAACACCACCAAATGGCTCCCTCTGGTTATCGGGGAATGCTTGGTGCAATCGGCTATCTATTTTAAGCAGCAACTTTAGGCCTAGAAAACTCATTTCATCTATCAAAATGTATTGAATATATTTAAATTGCTCTTGGAATATTGTCAATGGCTAACCTTGCAAAGGATTCATATCCTTTATGGGAATCTGGAGGGTTGTATGGATTGTGGAGGTGCATATGTTGTACACAGAAATAACTGGGGGGGTTGTTGGCTCTTTTAAATACCAACCAGATCTTCAAGGAAGCCTATGGATTTTCCAATTCCAATAGTAAGCAACCTTAAAGAGGGTGGGCCAATGAATGAGAGAAAGTAATTTTTCTTTCCTTCTACACTTCAGGCTCTGCAAAACTCAAGAGGGTGATCCCACAATGTATTTATAATACTCTTTCACAATATTTCCACATACATTGCATATTATGTAGATATATTCTCATTTATTGTTGAATAGATGAAATCCTTCAAGAAATTGGCATTTCCTTGAGAGAATTCAAACATCTACAACTAAGAATATCAAATAGTATCAAACTATAGCAAAGGTAGATGAATTGAATTTATATTTATGAATGATTTTTCTCAAATCAAATACCAGAAACATAGGAAGTACATTCAACACCTCAAGATTAGTGCTATATCTTAGGGCATGGAGTCAAGACAAAGCAAACTAAACTACAAGGAATATTTAATCCTGAACATCCATAATCTTTGCAATTGCCTTACAATTTACAAATTAACACCCAAACTCTTGTGACTACTTACCAAATCCAAATGACACAAGCATGAATCAATGACTTAACTAAAGCATTTAACTCATCCATTAGATCATAGCAGCAATTAAATCATATGTCAAAGTGAGAGACTAAGATAATTGACGAACAGATCATTGATCCAAATCCATTAATAAATTATACACAATGTCAAAATGGAGAGACAACAGGCTTGAGAGATTATAATTTATATTTAGGTATGCTTAGAAGCCATATAATTGACAAAATTTACTCATCTAACCCCAAAGCCTAAGCTACATACTCAATCTATTTATGTGTTTTCACTATGTGTTTTCCAGATCTAGAATTTGAAAAAAGACCCCCAACACAATAGCCCTGAATTTCCTTTTATACATTAAGGAGAAAACAAGCTTCGGGCTATTGGAAAATTACATTTCATTTCTCCTCATTTCAAAAAAAAATTTAGTTGCATTTCATCCTCAGGTAGTTAAATTTGTACCTCCATTTGCAATAGAATATTTGCCACCAAGTTGTTCTACCTATTTTCTAGGAAAACAAAACTCCATCTATTAAAATAGTTACCTAGCCTCTCATTTTCCCGTGCACTATCACATTTTCACCTATAGAATGTTTTTTACTCCTCAACTCTCCCCTTTTATTTTATCTTAAAAAATTTCCTTTTTCATAGTGAAGACATTTTTAAAATATTTCACTTTGGGCCTTAATGAAAATATTTTCCCACAAAAGCTTCATTTATCCTCTTCATTGAGTGGAAAAATCACTTCCCAGTGAAATATTATATTCACATTTTATAAGGGAGGGCCTTCAAACATGCTTTCCACCATACATTTATCTTTTAATAATGTTGGCATTTTAAATCTTTCACTGAGCTGATAAAAATTCACTTGTGCCCTTTATATTTTCACTTCATGTTTAAAAGCTTACCTTCAACAGTGAAAATAAAACCATTCATTTATATTTCACCTTTTGTTTTTAAAAGACTTTTCTTTTAAAACCAATAGGCTTCTTTTAAAACTATACCCATTTATTCCTTTGACAGGCCGACCAAACATTTCTCCCAACATCGCTCACCTCTCATGCATCATGTGATGAACTGCAAAAATGGGAGACCAACCCACAATGGGTGATGAACACCATTGCTCATCACTAGTTGAATGGGAAAATGGGAGGAGGGCCTAGTGACGAGTGACAAGATTCCCTAATTTCTCCTCTGGAAACTTCGTACTCAGTTTCCTCTAAATCCGCTTTGCATCCCACAACTTTTCTATCAATCATGGCAGCCAAGAATTCACAACCTATGCCTTTATCTTATGTGCTTTGGTAGATCTCCATATTTTACTTCAAGCCGTGACCTTCATTCTTTATTCATCCACCATTCCTTGGCTTCCTTTGTACCATCGAATGGATCAGCCACCAATAAAAATACTTTGTGTAGCAGCCTCATGGTGTGGTGTAAGGGTTTCTTTGGAGACCACATTTTTTTGAGGCACAATGGCCATAACTAGTTCCCATGCCTTGTGTATGATCCCACACACTGCATACATGTTTTTATCTTGCAACTAGCGCTCTAGGTTTACAGAGTTTTACCCTTTTCAACCAATCCAATTTGGATATATCTTGCAACCATGGCATTCTTTGGAATTTCGTATGCCTATTCAATAAACCTATGCTAAACGTTCAAAGCATTTGCTTGAAAGTTTCTAATATTTTTCAACAAATTCATTTTCTAAATATGATGTTGGGCACGAAATTCACTAAAAGTTTTGTTCTCTCATAAGAAATCACATACCTTGACTATGCTTCCACATTCACATTCAAATTGATCCTATTTGACAAGTGCATGGAAATCCTTCATGCCTAGTTCGATGGTTGCTTTGCTCTTACCTTGGGAATTTCCTTAGTCTAGCATCTATTCCTTTCAATACAAGCTTTAAAATTTCTATTGGCCTTGACATGTGTTGGAAACTTCTCTATCATGGCGCAAACAACAGAGGGATTCCAACTCTAAAGTAAAATTTTGACATAAAAAACCTAGCACTAGATTTAGCTCTCTCTGTAGGCTCGATGGTGCCTAATCTATGAAGTTTCCTTTTTCAAATATTAGAATGGTTGCTCCATTCGTAACTTGAGACTTTCATTCTCTTTCATCATTTTATTTCCTTGTATTTCTATTCACCTAGCAAACAACTATGGGATGGTCTCGGTCTTCAAATGGGGACTCAATCCTAAGAAACCTCTGCATATGATTTACACTATGCAACTATGATTATCAAAAATATAGTGCCCCTTTCCATTACCATGACTTGGTGTTGTTTCCCAAGAAGATGATTGAAAAGCCTGATTTTCTCTTTTACTCTTAACCATATATAATACTTCCTAAAAAATCATTATTTTCCCTTTCATGCCTTTGCCACATAAGATGTGTAAAATAGGGGTCTATGTTTACATGAGTAGAAAGTTATTTGATGGCCTCATTTTGGTCATGACTCAATAATGGAGTGCAAAATATAGTTTGGAAAAAAAAGTCATGAGGTGAAAGATATTAACTGTCAAAGTTGCTCAATCAGGCTTTTCGACAAATGTAGTTATTCAGAACCAATTAAAACTCACCAAATCACCTTCTTGAAAAATATCAAATTAACTCTAGGTGAGCTACCACTAGACACAGTAGATCATTTTGGAACACTAAGCACATGTGCAAGAGGGATTGGATTGAATAACCAATCTTCACAAGATATCAGGGGTCAATGTTGACCTCCTTGAAAGGTTTCAAAAAATGCAGGTGCAAAACTAAACAAATTGCATTTGGTTTTGGCCTGGTAAAAATATCAAATCAAATCATGAAGCTCTAAAATATGACATGGGAGCACATGAATGTATGGAGAAAGGAGAGAAACAATCGTTTTGACTTGAAAATCAACCAGTTGCAAGATATTCACTTAAACAGGAGGCCACTTTGCAGAACTAGAAGTTTGCAAATAGCAAAACAGTGCCAAAACCCTCCAACTTCACTTTTCAAAATCCTATCAAAAGTTATCATGGGAAGCTAAAAATTAACATGTACATTCACATATGTCACATGCATGAGTTCACTGATGGGTTTTGCACAAAAATAAATAGGCTCTGAAATATGACCCTCTAAAGTCGGTTACTTGGGAAGATTTGTTAGGTGCACTTCTAAGTGTGCAAAGGAAAGTTTTTTGAAATGGGCACTTCAAATTTGCAAAATTTGACAATCCAAATAGGGGTGAATGTGAGCAACGAGCTATTGGAACTAGTAGTAGACATGTTTATTTGTTGTCTAATACAATTTATCAAAAAATATTTTCCAATGCTAACTGTCCTTTGAATGATCATGCAGAGAGGGCCGTTAGGGGAAGGCTACATGCAATGGGATTGGATGATTTGAAGAGCCAATTGTTGTTTTGGTGAAAGCTGATGGGATGATGTATTTACAAGAAAAAATTGTATCGTAGCTTGTTCACGTTGTGCCCTAGCTAATGGGATGAACTATAAAGCAATATTATGAAGTTGTTCAAGCACATGGTTTGTATTCCATGAATGGTTCATATCAAAGTCCCGCCTACCCAACAACTAGAGCTAATTTATACTAAAGTTAGTAGTTGCACTAAGCTGAAAGAAAAATTCCCATTCATATTCATCCATAGAAGGTTGATGGTTCAAATCATTAGTATCACTACCCTGTTCTTCTTCAATCATGGATGCAACTGGAAGTTTATTAACATGCCAAGGATGATAACCAACTATTTTTAAAACTTTCCAATTTTGTATAATCTCTTGTTTGGAAAAACCTATATTTTTCTGTATGTTTTGGAATGGTTTGTATAACATATGTTCAATCCAACAAAATGTCTCAAATATTTCTGAATCTTCAATGGGAATATAGCCTTGAACAATTGGTACACAAGGCCAATTACAGACTAGTGTCTTGGTTTCCATTTGGCCTTTTTGTGCTGCTCTGAATGTGTATATAAGTCGACTGAGTCAATTAGGGTTACACCACCTGCTCTTGAGGCCTTTGCATATAGCAATGAATATAATTTGTTTGCAGGTATTCATCAGCATCATCTTTATTTATACAAAACCATGCTTTTTTGGCAACATGCAAGCAAACATATTGTGGGCTTGAAGTGAGAAGAGGCAATTTCTATAACATATGGCATGTCTCTTTACAAAAATGTCACACTCCAAAAGAATATTCATCATGAATTTTTGATAGACAATCAGTGCTCTATTCTCAACTATATTTGTATTTGCAAGTCTTCAACATATCAAGATAATTTTTTGATTTCTTCATAGATTTAGTTGCATATTTAGAAATATAATTTTAAACGATTCTCCTAGAAACAACTGGCTGGAAGTCAACGTTGTCACACCAAATTACAAGCATGGGGGGCTATGAATATTTAGGTGATCATAATTTCTTGTTGGCTTGTAGGATTTGTTAGACTCGGCATCAGATGAAAATGTAGAGGTAATTTGTTGCTACCAAGGTGCTTTATACCGACATTGTAATTGCTCTCCTTTTTTCCTTAAACAAGTATATTTAGAGCATTTATTGTGTCTTTGAACTGTATTTAGCAACTCTTATAATCTATGATTGGATCACTAGAAAGAATCTAGCTTGTGGAAAGCAATCACAGATTTTCTTTAGAACAATGATACATTTTGAGCAATCTCTGTGTAGGGCAACATGGATTTCAAGCTAAAACATATCTATCAAAAAAGTGTCTTGCCATGGTAACGTCATGGTGATTGGACCGATCAAGAGTTTCCATGTTGGGGGATTTTGGAAGCCATAAAAAATCATGCATATGTGCAGAGCCACGATGCTGGCATTCATATCTATACCAATAATCTTTTACATGCAAAAACTTTTCAATCACCTCTTCATGGAAAATTGAGAATCTATGATGCAGATATAAAGATGTTATATGTGGATTATGAACAACATTATCTATTAGTGTGCTTTTTGAAGGCTCCATCACCAAATGAGCCACATAAGAGAAAACATTTTGTAGATCAGGGTATGTACAGGATCATGATGGGCCAAAAAGTGACGATATGATGGGTATGCGTAGGATATGTGGTTGATGACCTTTTTTTACCCAAAATTGATAAAATGAAAAGGGTTTTTAAAGGAGATTCTTAGCTTTCCACCAATATAAATTATGCTTTACTTTGAATTTAATAAATAATTATTATTCATTTTCTATTTGAATTATGACTAAAGTCCTAATTGATAGGTTGATTGAAAAATATCTATAGATTTCAAATAGTATCACATTTTTTTAATCTAAAACATGTGTCACATTCTATTCTATGATTTTCATATTATAGGATTAAAAAAAACAATTGAATTTCACGAAGTTCTGACCAAGTTAAGGTGGTCATACATACAAGTTTTTATATTTTTTAAAAGTTGTAATAAAAAAATCATAATTAATTATTTACTTGGAAAAAAATTACAAAAAAAATATGCATCACATCAGGACACGAGTCCTCTACTTATATATAAAATCTTATACAAAAATATTATTATTTTATTGTGGTTAGAGTGGTCAAAAAGACACCTACTTCTTATTTTTTCCCTAAAATTTAAGTATTTTTGTATTGAAATTTCAAATTTTCACCAAATAATTCTTTTTCCTTTTTAAATAAACCTAGTAGTTTAGAAACTACATTTAATTTGCTACAGATTCTATTCTTACATATTTTTGAAATAATATAGATAACTTATTCAAATTTTTATGTCAAGTTGCCAAACTTTGATTTTTCTAAATTTTTTGCCACTTAAGGGCTTGTTTTTCCATGATGATCCTGCACATACCCATCAACCCATTTTGTTTCTGCATAGCTCAATGTGAAAAAAAGGGTAGGTATACCAAGTTGTTCAATCATTTTAGATAACTAGGCCCAACAAGAGTTGCAAAAAGAACGGGTCTCGTGCAATGATGTACCAAAATGCATCAACTGCTCAACTATCTAGCCATCAAGAGTAGCTTGAAGAAATTCATGCAATGCAGATAACGACTTGGGAATTTTTTCTTTCAGATCTGCTCTAACAAAGATAGACAATTTGTTGGTTGCAATGTCTCATTATCAAGTTGTAGAGGAAATACCTAAACCTAACATGTTTTCCAAATCTGTGGTCAAAATATTTCATTAAGTGGAGGGCATATTCATGCAAGTGAATTTGAACATTCCTCTATTGGAGGGGAAGTACTACTCCAGTGGGAAACAATGTTGGAAAGGCCATTGTAAATAAACCTTTAGTGTTGTATTCATTAACAGGGGAAGGGCTAATTTTAGGCCAACACAAAATATTTTGCTCTTTATTCTGAATTTGTAATACCTATTTGATTGCTTGGAGCTCTCATCTAGCATTTGAC